>CM041779.1:311859431-311894365 GCA_023374045.1 Limonium bicolor
AGACACTTTCAACTCAAAGTAACCATCTGTTTTACAGAGATTGGTCTTGTCTTTGAGTGAAAACTTGTAACAAACTAAGGAAAATGCAAGTTAACATGAGTTAAAGATGCATCTTGTTAAAAATGATGTAGTCTTGTAGACAGTCCATCAATTTGAGTTAACTTCAAGTTTTTGAATGTTGTTGAAAGGCATTAACAAATTTACTTCAATACATTATTCTGCCAACATTAACATACTATCTTTCCACAAATTCAAAATTCTAAGGTGAGTTGAAAGAGTAATGAATCACTATGTTAGTCACACGTTTACAACTATTCACCATATCTAAACAAAAGTTCCACCATTTGAGAGGAAGAGATTCATACCACCTAACCCATTGACATATGTGAATGTCTTTTTTCTAATTTGTTCATCAACACTTACAGGGATGGGCTGAAAAAGCAACATGTTATAACGGGAGCCTCCTTAGTCTTGACATATTTGTGGTATATTTGATAACACATTCATAACATGTTGAGGTTGTCTTTATTTGGATCCCGTCTAGGACCCCCATGAGTTTTGTGTGCTTTAACAATAACAAATTCCTCATACAAAATAGCAAAAAAAAAAACAACCAAAGCAAAAACAACCACAAATATGCCAAAGCCAATAGAGCTTAAGCATTATTGCGTCAAAGAAATACTACATTGATAACACTCATAACTATTGATTTATAAAAACCTAAAAAGAGTTCCTTACATCAGCTAGCAGTCAGGTGACAGGGCCAACTAAAATTGTTGCTGCTCTATATGTTAAGGTGATATATTCAGCCAACTTCATTACTTTCCAAAGAAGAACGATGACCACGTTAACTTCTTCTTGGGTCCTTAAAACCACCTTTAATTTTTTATGAATATTGAAACCATATGTATATATTCCTTAAGATTAATAACAACTGTCAATGTCAGGTTGGAGACTTGCTTAAAACCCTCCCTCCAAACAAAAGTCCTTATTATAGCACAAATGCATCAGGTGTTTAATGAAGACAATTAATGTACCTGATAAAACATATCTTTGTATGTTAACTTTAAAAAGAAAACTAAACTATCTTACAAGTTTCTTTTTCTTTTTTTTAAAGAACCTCTAAAATCCATAAATTTTGTCACTACAAGAAAAAGGCTAGTTTGCTACCGACGCAATTGGTAGCGATAATAGTGAAATTGGTAGCGAAATAGAACGGGCTACCGCTTTGTTCATTTGCTACCGGAGTTTGACGGTGGGTAAACCCTTGGTGGCGAAATTGATTTTCGCTACCGTTTTTGGTTGGTAGCAATTTGCTGCACACTGCCACTCTCTTTCTTGTGGTAGCAATTTTGTCACTGATCTTTCTTATGGTAGCAATTTTGTCACTGGTCTTTCTTCTGGTAGCAATTTTACTACTGATTATGTGTGGTAGCTTTACTTTGTTTGCTACCAATAAATTCAGTAGCATAAATTCTTTTAGATACCAACTTTAGTGGTTGCATTAAAAAAATTTGCCACCAATAGTGTGGCAGTATTATATTCACACATGTGTTGGTTCTCTACTAAAGCCATGTGCATGCGGCCTGACGATCTTGGGGCACACATCATGGATCGAACCCGACCCGCAACGTATTGATATATCATCTCTGACCACCTTGATCGAACGTATGGGTAACAGACTCATACCAATGGTATAATTAATTCACTAGTGCGCTTAAATGTGCACACATCAAGAATCGATCCTGCGACGTGTGGCAGGATAGCTATTACCTTAACCATTGAGCCATGATAGTTATTCGCAACATATATACTACTACATGTATATATTGAATGTTGGTACTCTAAATATAAATCAAAATTTTGATCGAGATATGATCAACCTTGGACATGTAAAATTAATAAAATAGATGTTGATATTTTAATTTACTAATATTACAACATTAATTTTGTACATTTAAAATAATAAAAATAAAAGTGTATGTTGGCTTAAAATTGTATAAAATTAAAAACTAAACATATATACATTTACAAAATCTTTAAACATTTAAAATATATTTATAGTTTGTATTTGTTTTGCAAATTTTAACCACCACGTCAACTAATTTAAATTGTTATTATTTGTATTTTTATATTTTACTAATTTATGTGATTTTTGTAAACTAAAAGAATTATATAGTAAAATGTATAAAAACTGCACAAATTTTTAAAATGTATATACAAATATATCATTTACTAATTTAAATTATTTTACAACTAATTTAATTAATTTTGTAAATTTTAACCAACATATGTACTAGTTTAAATTATTATTACATGTTACTCTATTTTATATTTATTATACGTGCGATACTTTGAAAATTAAAAATATTATAAGTATCAAAAATATATTATGTTACATATATCTTATATGATAAAAAATAACATTCTTGTAGTGGTATATAGTTTTAATTATTTTCATGAATTAGAAATTTTTTTTGTTTACTTAAAGTTCTATTTAAATCTCGGTAGTTAAAAGGTAGAAGTAAAATATACTAAAGTACTATATTGAAAAAACTATAAAAAATAAAATATTATATAAGAAGATAATATCCCTACGGCAGTAGCAATATGGTTAATATTCTGAATTATGTAGTATTCACACGTTTAAGTTATAAGACATAATAATTTTATTAATTCTTACGAATATTAGCTATCATTTCTTATATTCTAGCACAATATCAACTGAAATTTCATCAGCATTATTAGTCAGTAGCAATTTTGAAACTTAAGATAGTAGCATTTAGCTACTTGTTAAAAATATTCGCTATCATAGCCAAAATAGTAGCACTATAGCACCATAATCAAGTGTTAGTAGCAATTTCATAATTCGCTTGTCTACATGGTCGTAGCAACTTTTAAGATAGTAGCTAGTTAGCTATTGATTAGAATCTTTTTGCTACCGTTGCTCAAATAGTAGCATAATAGCTACCATGATGATTATTATTAACCATAGTAGCAATTCATTAATTTAGCTACCGATATTGGTAGCAAATTTATTTTTACTAAAACTATCGGAATGAAGGATAAATAGCTACTATTGATGGTAGCAATCTTGTAAGGCGGTAGACATTTAGCTACTGGCTAAAAGTTTTAGCTACCATTGTTGTGTAGCACAAAGCAACCACTTTGTTAATAACATCAAAAATCAGTAGCAATTTCCAATTTAGATACCAATATATGCATAGTAGCAATTTATCGGTAGCTAAAACATGTTTTTCTTGTAGTGTGTCTTCTCTCACCATAATGTTTCTTAATTTCATAAAGGTATTCTCAAGCTAAGCCTATTCTTTACCATATCTTTCCCTTATAGAGAATCATAAAAAAATTCTAGTTGAAGAAATGATAAGCTCGGAAACTTAACTTTCATATTTCTTATTTAATCCCAACTTTAGCATTCGGTTCTTTATTGTAGTAGGTTTTGACAGTGATATGTAGAGTATTACTGTAAATGAATCTTTTTATTTGTGTTACTACTAATTGGATAAACTTTAGTGATGAACGTCACATTGTTCTTAATATGAAAAATAAGATTATTGGTGTTTTAGATACATTTCAGTTGAGAGACGAGTTATGTTCACTTTCATTAGATAATGCATCCAACGACATTCTTCATGTTAATCTTTTGAAGAATGAAATTCTTTTATTACATTCATGGGACTTTTTGCATGTTAGATGTTGTGTTCATGTGTTGAATCTATGTGTTCAAGATGGTTACAAGGTTTAAATATTTTGTTGAAACCAATTAGAGATATGTGTCACTTGTTCAGAGTCGCACTACTTGTTTGTTCTACTTTCAAAAGTATGTGTGAAAATGTCGGTTTGAAAACAAGATATTTATGTTTAGACACCTCTACATGTTGGAACTCAAGCTATGATTTATTAGTAAAAACTAACAAATATCAAACAATATTGACAACCATTCATAACTCGGTTGTTACAAGTGAAGCTGATTATTTGTCTTTTGAATTGTGGATTGTTGCTAAAAAGGTATGTGATGTGTTGCAATATTTTAGTTATACTACTAAAAAATATTTGTTGGTTTATGAGCCTAATATCCATCCGGTAGTCAAAGAGTTTATTACACTCACGCATACTCTCTATAATGCAAGAAAGAACCTATGATTTACATGATGATTCATGACATGATTACAAAGTTGCAAATTTGTTTTGGTGAATTTCCTTTAATATATTGTGTAGCTGCATCCATGATCTTAGTGTTAAACTAGAGGGTTTAAGACAACTTCACTCTTTTTACCTCTATTCATTGTTATTAGATAATTTTGATGCTTATGTTACAAAGGTTAATAAATTTTTGCATGACTTGCTTGATATTTATGGTGAAAAGTATAGACCAAATACTGATTCAAGTCAGCATATATAGCAGTGATAGTAGTAAAGGAAAACCACCTCTTTCTAAGCCTAAGTTTGTGAACTCGGTATAAGGATGATGATGAGGTTGTTGAAGTTCTCAAGTGTTTGGGAAGACCAACAATTAAAATTTTCAATCTTAGCTCGAGTTAAATGAGACATCCTTGCAGTTCATGCCTTAACCATTGCAGGTAGGCGCGTGTTGGATGATAGTAGATCAAACTTGGCACCAGATTTAATAAAAGTGTGTGTGTGTGCAAGTACAATTGGGACGTTGTTGAGATACATTCACAAGATCGAAATCAAGAAATGATCCTTTTGCAGAAGATGACTGGTTGGCGTTGAACTCCAGCAGGGCAGATCAAGGAGCTACTAACGGTAGCGATAACATAGGAGTGCGTCTTGATTAAGTTTTAGTTTATAATGATTGTAATCTTAAGATATTGGTTGAATATTAAACTAGGAAATTAGAACTTAGTATTCGAACTACTAGTAGAACTTACATGTAATTATGAATTTAATAATAAAACTATATGTGGGGTTTGATTTATTCCAGATATGTAGACAACTTATTTAGTGCAAGCCCAAAAAATGAATAAATTGTTGTAACATTGAGAGAATAAGAGAGAGGATAGTAGACAATGTTGATTGTAATATGCATCCTCCTTATCATTCCATTGTACATCCTTATAGTATACATTACCGAACCTTTGAGTGGTAGGAAAACAAAAGATTAAAGGCCTACTAATGAAGAGTTTAGGGAGGTTACGGGAGTTACACAGACGAAAGGTCTAAGGTAAACCAAAGGATGATTGGATGTACATCCACTAATTGTATTATTTATAACACTCCCCCTTGGATGTACATCCTACTGCCTCATTAAAAACCTTGCCAGGAAAAACCCATTGGGACAAAAACCATGGTCAAGGGAAAAAGAGTACAGTTTAAAATGTTTATCTCCCCCTCAATTTATCAGAATGTCTCTTCGATGTCGCATACCGATATCACGAACGAGCTTCTTAAAACTCTTGTAGGAAGTGACTTGGTAAATAAATCATCTAGATTCTCATCGGACCAAATCTTGTGAACATCAAGAGTACCCTTGGTCTGAAGCTGACGGCGTGAGAAGAATTTTGGTGATATATGCTTCATTCGATCACCTTTGATGCATCCTTCTCTTATTATTGTAATGCAGACATCATTGTCTTCATATATTATTGTTGGAGTCTCTAGATTAGGCTGAAAACCACAAGAACTTAATAGACGATAGATGACTGGTCTGAACCATGCACATCCTCTTCTTGTTTCCTATAACGTAATCAATTTGGCATGATTTGATGAAGTTTCCACTGTAGTCTGCTTCATTGCATACCATGAAAAGGAAGTTCCACCATATATATCATAGCACCCCTCTTCGTTCAGAAAACTCATGATAGAATCCTCATTAAAACTTTGCTCAGGAAACCCTGTGGTGCAAAAACCAAACAAAGCAGAAAACATAACCACATAAAGATTCTCCCCCTGAATTTGACATATATGAATGTATGCCAACATTCATTTCATAAATATGTCATCAATCATCATCAGTTTAACGTTGATGGAAAGGGAGAACAATGGTGATTTATGTTTACTGAGAATCATCACCTTACCAGATGGTAAGTCTTATATCACCATTAAATCATCCACAGGTATAACATATATAGTGGATTCTTGACCTGAGCCTCACACATTTTTCTATCATATAAAGGATGATAAATTTGTGTGACCCAATTTGCTCCCAAGGTCTATTTGATATTTCCATAAGAGGAGTATCCTTTACTAGTCATGTATTATCAACTTGACTTTACAAAACTCATATATATGAGTCTAGTGCAAATACTGCACTCTTAAGTATTTGAACTTAATATCCACATATATGCCCTCTTAGTGGCTTATGCCATACCTTGGCTCATTTGATATATCGATATATATAATTTTATGAGATGTGACTTGATACCATTGTGGTTTAGATGGTTCTCATCCAAGTCACCATTGAACATATAAAACATAAGGCCTTTAGAGAAAATCATTCTCAAGATTTTCTTCGAATACCAATTCCCGGAATTCATATGTTCACATTACGCTCTCTTTTAGAGTTTATATCCTCTTTCAAGGGATACACATAATTTAACATGGTGTACTATTTATCATTAACTTTCTTTGAAAGTTTATAGCTCCTTTTCCAAGGGTCTTTTTCAAGGGTTTACTATTTTCCACCAAAGTTATAGCTCCCTTTTCAAGGGCTCGACACCATTTTCAAGGGTCTACTATCTTCCACCTTTATGATATTACAACTCCTTTATCCACTAAGAGGAACGTTCATTTATCATATCAGGGTGGATTATAACATCTCATATGCATAACTATGGTGCATTATCATGCTAGCATCACACGCTTTGGCGTGTTTATGATTTGTCTTTATCAACTTTTGGAAGTCATATTCCGCACTTCCTTTACTCTTAGAGTATATCATTTTGGCAGTTTCTTCCCCCCTTTCGAGGGTCTGAACTCCTCTTTCGAGGGTTCGAATCCTGAAACTCCTAATTTCCCTTTTCCTTTTCCTTCTGTGTCATTTTAGCATATTTGTCCCCCTTTCGAGAGACTGGACTCCTCTTTCGAGGGTCCGAACTCCTCTTTCGAGGGTTCAAATCTTTCCTCATTTGCCTTTTCTTTTATGTCATTTTGGCATTTTCGTCCCCCTTTCGAAGGACTGGACTCCTCTTTCGAGGGTCCGAACTCCTCTTTCGAGGGTTCTTTGGATCCCAAGGGTCGACCACGCCTCCAGCGTACTTGGGATTCACTTGCCATAGCGGTTGTCTCCCACACTTCTAACCGAGCTAGAACATTCGCAGCTAGTATATATGTGATCACGTTACTTTGTTCATATCTATGAACACATCAAGTAGTTGCAACATTTTCCAAATGAATTATTCTTTAACCTCTGGTTCATTTTGCTTTGTCATGCATGACATAATTCATAGTCCATTAACATTTGGTTAAGGACATTCAAGTTAGAGACAACCGCTCTCTAATTTGACATCTTAAAAATTCATAAGTATCTTGAAGACTCATACTTCCCAGAAGCATGGTTGTAGCAACATTCAATATGCGCTTGCTTTTGTAATCTTTCAATAAGGCACAATTGATTTTACTGATAAGACTTTGTGTCAAATATCAAAACACATATCATTCTCCCCCTAAAGTTGAGAATGCTTAAGAACTAAAGAAGTTCATTATTCTCAACTTTCCTTTTTTTTATAACCCTTTTGATATATTTTTTTAATGGGGGAGGTATAGACACAAACCCAATTGTCTAACCTTTTTTCTTTGCTATACAAAATTAACGACTTAATAAGGTCGTTCTTAGTGGGAGTATAAGTTACTCAATACCACTATTCTTTCAAGGTTCATATTATCCATCTTATTCTTAAAATCACATGGATAATTTCATTATAGCTAGATTTTTCTAAATCAATAGCCCAATGAATACAATACTTCATGTGTCCATTATTTGATGTATCAAACATCATATATATCTCAACGGTCCACATGGTAATTTTTCCACACATAATCAGTCCATGATATTTCAAGGGGGTATAAAAATTCTCATCCACTTCCTTTGAATGATCTCGTTGTATCTTATGTGAACTATTGTCACCCGAGTAAGGGCCTGGAAATTCTTGATAGTTTAGAAAACTAGTGATTCGACATCACTTTTCTCATGGATGGCCCAATTTTCCATTTCATATAAGAAATATTTTATTGTACACTAACCGCATATTAGTGACCCCTCCTTTTTCTTTTGGGCTTTATGGGATTGGATTTTACGTTATATCAACTTATATAACTTGGCACATTTTGTGCTTGTTTTCCCATCATACGAGCATACTTTGTCATTAAATAAGTGAATCTTCAATGTTTATTCTTATTCCCTCAAGGAACATAATGAAGAGCTTTTAAAATTCACGGCTCACAAGAGCAAGCTCTCATTCTTTATAGCCTCTTATAGACTATAGAGATGTATATAAAACATTTTCAGTTGTGCATTATAGCACTATCAATAAATTATGACTCTTTGTCATTTAATCACTTACAACATGCTCGCAAATTTATTATAGATTTCAAAGATGGTTCAACGGACCATATTTTATTCCTTTTGAGTACCATGAATAACCAATACCCAAAGCATGGTTATAAAATATGTCAAAATTCATGTACTCTAGTGCGTCTTTTGCACTTTATACACACGTATTAAGGATGACACCTTAACACTTTTTCATCAATAATGACATCACTTAACAATATCCTTCAGGGATATGTGATGGTCTACCATGATGTCAATTGTAAACATTTTCCTTTTATACACGGTCCAACCATGTCCGGACGTACAATAATCTATCATAGATTATAACATCTTTTACAATTGACCTTACAAGATAAAATGGTCATTTTCATAAGCTATCAAGCTTTTAGTTCCCATATCATCAATGATCTTACATATAGATCTCGCCAAAATCAACCTCAAGCTCGACTTCTTTTCATAATCATGCATGATTCACATTAACATTTCATAGCTTGAGTTGGAAATTCACCGGAAAAACTCTTTAATTTTCCAATAATAATCCTCAAATGTACTCCTCAATGTTTTTTTTAGGAGACCATGTAACTTATACCAAAGTTACTTTTTATAGAGTTATCTTTAACTCTTCAAAATTTATCTAGCTCTTCAAGAGATTTTACAATTTGGTTCATCTTGTACCAAATGTTGACCATTTTTAAACCAATCCATCTCAAATGCATAATCATGCATGACGGAAAATAATAATTTATCATTCTCAACCTTCAATGCAATTATTTTGCACGAGGGAGTATAAGGATCTTACAGCTCTTAGCTTCAAGAGCATAATTTCGCATGAGGGAAATAGCACACTATAATTCTCAACCTCCAATGCTTGTATACAATCGAATAACATGATCCTTTTTTTTCTTCCTCTAGTGCACTCATTTTGCACGAGGACGTATACGAATCTTATAATCCTGAACCTCAAGTGCATTCATTTTTCATGAGGAAGTATTACAATCTTACCTCAAACATTAGCATCTTACACGAGGTAGCATAATCATTAACCTCAAATGCACCGTCTTGCATGAGATAATATTTACAATCTCCTTTTCAATAATTACATAGGAGAATTATTAACATCTAGTGCAACATCTTGCACGAGGTTATCACTTTTTTTGTTACTATCTCAAAAGAGATTTCCTCATAAACGGTAATTCAAACCCATCCTATGGCAATACTATTTTTCAGTCATAAAATAAAATTGAACGGAATGAATTATACCATATTTGATGGTTCACTTTTCAAAACAAAAATATATATTGTCAAATAATACTTTGAGAGAGTGATTATGCAAAAATCATTATACCACAAAAATATATAGTTCTTCCGCAATTAAACTTAATAGTTCTTCAAAAACTATAACAATATACTGTCATCGAAGATCCCTCTTTTCTGTAAGGCATTTTTTACTTTTGCTAAAAGCTTCTTTTATTCAATAAATAAAAACTCGACTCACAGAACCTCACAAAAACAATTCTTTCAACAATTTTATTTCTTAAAAAAACCTCGAAACTTCATAAAGAAAAGAAGGATTTCTCCTTTGATTTTAAAACACATATACACGTTTATATAAATAATTTTGAGTTGTGTCTGACTTGCCTGCTTGTTAAAATGATTATGCCGGTAAAAATTGATTAAACTTACTAATACCTTCTAGAATCGGTAGAGTACCCATCAAATGCGGCTTCAACATATAAACTTTTTGGCATCGCAGATTCTTGATAAAGCACAACGATTTCTGGTAGGATAAATAATAACCATCATCACAAGGTGCATGACCCAAGACCTCCTGCCAAGAAATCACAGAACATAAACAATCACTATGAAACCATTATTTTGCAGTTGAAATTGGAAAAACAAAATAAATAGAATATTGAAAGTGGTGGGCGCTTGAGATCTGGATCTTCCCTCGAGAATGAAAGCGAAATGTCTGGAATAGATCTAAAATAATGCCATGTAGCTTGCCCAGACTACCCAATTCATCCCTTCTCCAAGCTAGAGCCCGGGGAAGTCCTGATGAAGCCGAGATGATCTTTGTTGATGATGTATAGCAGAGAGAATAATCTTTTTTTTAGTAGAGTCTATCGTGCTGATAACGTGTTGTAACATTGAGAGAATAAGAGAGAGGATAGTAGACAATGTTGATTGTAATATGCATCCTCCTTATCATTCCATTGTACATCCTTATATAGTATACATTACCGAACCTTTGAGTGGTAGGAAAGCAAAAGATTAAAGGCCTACTAATGAAGAGTTTAGGGAGGTTACGGGAGTTACACAGACGAAAGGTCTAAGGTAAACCAAAGGATGATTGGATGTACATCCACTAATTGTATTATTTATATTTTTGAATAAATAAGATCATTTGAAAAAAAAATTAATTGCAGTGCGGGACCGGTTATGATCCAAAAAAAAAAATGGAACCGGGACTAGAGCCGGAACCGGAACTAGAACTGTAACCGATTACTAGTTGTTCGGACCGAACCCTTACTCTAGGGACCAGGACCAGTTGAACCCGGGACCATGATAGGGACTGACCCATGACTAGCTCTATATATTTTGTTTGTTTTCATACATTAACTTTTTCATGTTCGTATTATATTGTAAATTTCGTACTATCAAAGTTTTATTTCTAAAATAACTGGGATGAGTTAACTTGAATCAATTAATGATGTCACTAATTTTGTTGAATATTTGACAGGGTTTACCTGACTTTTTCACTCAATTTATGTTAACTCTTAATGGAAATTTGTAATTGGGTTTACCTCAAACATGTAATCTGTTTTTCATGCATACATCACCATAGTTTTCTGAATCTACGAATGAATTTACTTCAACTCTTAATTGTATTAACCTAACTGTGTTTTTCTAGGTAGTAGTACCGTACTTATCCAAACTCTTAATTAGATTTTTGTAAACTATTTCACAGATAAAAATACTTATAGGTAACATTTAGTTATAAGTTTTTAGGAAGATAGACAGGTAAACCAATTAATATCTAAAATAAATACATTCTATTACTTGTATTTAGTCTGTTATATGTGGAGATAATTGAAAAGACGGTGCATTATGTTAGAGATCTGGATGTTACTCTCGGTTTCTTAATTATTTTTTTAAAAAATACGAAGATAATAACTGTAACACCCCTACTACGCACTTAATAATAACTGGAAACACAGCGGAAATCAAACAACTAAATAATAACTAAACGATTGGTGCTACAACGCCGTCAACCACCCACGTGGTTAACAAGGCTGAATAAATACAAATTGTATCGGTCTGATGAGCAGACTCCCGAGCGTAGAAACTAAAACCATAAGTACATATTCATATTACCGAGTAACTAGCTTAACAACCCATAATTATACACTGTCACTACAAACTTCCATTGTAAACTGTCAACAACTGTAATACATATTGCCACGGGAGCACAGGCGCAACCCGGGCCCGATATCCAAAATTTGGCCAAAGCACTTCTTAGCCTAGATCTACAGCCACTCCGCTTCTTCGATCCTCATCCTGCAAGTAAACATAGCCCCCAAAGGGGGTCAGCAACCCTTTGCTGGTATGGCTAACGCGCAGCCCATCGGCTACCGGGATACGCGCAACCATTTGTCATGATGACATGGCATTCATTTTACACAACACCAACAACATGTATATATACATTAGCATAGCAAGAATATTGCATAGCAAACAACTTCACACGTAACACACAAGAACGAATCCTTTTAGGAAACGAACCAACAAGTTAGATCACATTGAGAGCATAGAGGATGTTGCCATACTCACACTAAGCTCGTTACATAACTCGTCACCGTCATTTAGAATTGAACGGATAACTTAAACACCAGGCGTGTCGGATATAGTGATCCTAAGCACACCGAATAAACATAGTATGCCCCTGTGGCCCGATGTGAGTCAGTAAAATAGCCTTGGATAAGCTAAAGGGAAGGTTGAAACCAAATTGGAAAACAACCTAAACATACAGAGAGAATCGAACCGGTAAATGACATCGACTCCCATACTCACACGCGTGGCCGGAACTACCGGACTCCTCACTTCCCCTTAGCACTTGTTAGAAGCACAACATTGCAACACAATACACAGATCACAATCAAGTGTTTAAGTCTTGTTAGACACACACAAGGGAAATGAGTCGCATCTCAACAACATAATAACATGAACAACTGTAAACTCGTTACATGACTTAAGTCTTACAAAGTCATAAACACACCGAAAACAAACAACACACAAGCCGGTGTAAACCGGTAGGCAACAGACTGCAAGAAAACCATACCTTGGTCCTTGCCTCGACTGGTTCCCACCTTGAGAGAATCCTAAACACATTTAGTAACGTCGGTCAATTAACGCACTAGTCCACTGTTAACATTACTACTTCACATTACTAGTTATTTCATTTCCACATTTTGTTTTAACTTCTCATCTTTTAAAATGTCATTATAACTTTCCTAACATGTCTTATATAACCTTATAATATCATTACTAACTTATCTCTATCATTAGACATCGTTTAAATACCTAAAAACCAAGTTTATTAGCGGTCCGGGACTAGGTCCCTAACTTAGGTCCCGGAACTATACTTAACAAATCCTCTCGGTTTCTTATAATGGGGTGGTCCGGGACTTCATATAGGTCCTAGGTCCCGGACCATTCTAGGCAAATCTCACGGGGTAATTTAAGGGTTGGTCCGGGTCCTTGCACAAGACCCAAGTCCCGGACCTAATACCATGTAGAACTCTCGGCCTATTTTGCACTCATGG
Source organism: Limonium bicolor (assembly GCA_023374045.1). Lineage (NCBI taxonomy): Eukaryota > Viridiplantae > Streptophyta > Magnoliopsida > Caryophyllales > Plumbaginaceae > Limonium > Limonium bicolor. The sequence continues at coordinate 311,872,788 of CM041779.1, forward strand.
TCCGGGACATGACCCATGACCTAGGTCCCGGACCCAACCTACAGAATCGACGTACTGGCATTTTTCATGTCCTGCTGCGTAAGTTCTTTACACTCATCACTTGTATAAACTTCCCAGTACACTCTTATACTCAAAACTTCACCAAATATACACCACATAACAACATAGTGCACAATTTAATTTGCATAGCACTTAGGCTCTTAAAATGCATAAATCTTAAACACTGAATTTCCACAATATATTTGCCTTTCACCTGCAAATACAAACAGCAATACGTATGTCCTTTACTAGTCTCTTTGAGAACATTTTCTAAGTCACTTACCATTGGCTCTTTAGGTAGTTTCAGTAGACAATATACGTTCATTTTCCAAAGGAATTTCAAGCTACTTTTGGTTAGCATAATTACCTCCTTTCCTCACAATTTCTTTCTTGTTTCAGAAATCGGTAAGGATATTCGCTTGCTTGTCAACTTAGAACTTGAAGAGAGTTGGAAACGTGTCAAGAGAGGACTCCACCCAGTCCTTGAAAGGTTGGAATGAAGCTAGAACAAAGCAACGTAAGGACTCCATTTAAGGCAAATTTTCGAACAGCACATAACATGGAGGAAACACCATTTCTCTTTGAGTTTCCTTACCTTGGAGCAAAGGAGAACAATAATACGTAAAAAGATGAACTCAAGCTCCTTCCATGGTGATTCCTCTTGGCACCAAAATGGAGCTCTTGAAGATTTGAAAGGACTAAGTCGAAGAGCTTGATGAAACTAAGAGATCGGCGGTCTTTGTTTTTGATTTGGACAAGTGAGCTAGAAGTTACATGGATTTGAAGATGGCATATGGTGCTGGTGCTGTATTATCGTGAAAGAGAGCAAGAAAGGGGATGGCTACGTGAGACAGCAAGAGGAAATGAAGGAATGAAGAGAATCACTGATTGTAGTTACTTTTGAAGATATTTCTCACGTAAAGCAAATAGTGCTCTTTAATTACTATTACTCACTTATCTACTCATTTATTTGTTCAATCAGCTAGCAAGGGTGACTCACCACATGCAAACCGGCCCCCATTAAACATAAGGGGTTAATTAGTCTTTATTGCTCAATTAAATTACATATGTTAACATATATTTCAACTAGCTTATTTTAGTTACTATTCATAATAACAAGGCACTTTGAAGCGAAATTCTTGATTTCCCATTGATTTAAACTTCCAAATGTGATACTAATTAGTACACATATTAATTAAAGAGTAATGATGGACATTTAGCCATTCGAAACTCATTTACAAGACAATTTTTCGAAAACATGTTTTAAGACTCCTTAAACACATTTTGCGTTTTAACTTGTTTTCAAGTTCGGTTTCTTTAGTAATTGATTTAATAAGCTCATTAATATATAAGTAAGGTCTTGGTAAGTTTATTAAGTCTTAATCAAGACTATCCCAAGCTTAGAGCATATTTTTGCCCATATTGCCTTTTAGGCAATTAATTGTATTTACTAGTTATTAAATTGTTTACTAATGTTTCTAAGACTCTTTTTAGTCTTAATAATTTATTATTTAATATTTAAACAACTTATTAAGGTTTGGGTATTTCAATAACTAATACCGTCTGAAAATATCCGTAAATGCCGATTTGGCTAATTATCGATGTCGATGAAAAAAAATACAGAGTTTATGATTTAGATAATTTTGGATGCCATTTTCCTTAAAAAAACACTAATCGTCGATGGCAAATTCACACATAGATTCCAAACCCTTGTGAAATACTTTTTTGTATATATAAAAATATATTATTCAAAATATTGTGAATGTAAAATTAAGTACTAAGGGTGTGTTCACTTCACTCAACGGAAACGGAATGGAATTGGGAAAGGGAATAGAGGGTAAAGGAAAGGATTCCCTTTGATTAAAAGTCTGTTTGGTTTTAACTTAGAAACGGAGTAGAATTATGAATCATTCCCTTTGTTTGTTGTTTTGTTGGTTTGATATAAGGAATCACCATTTTCTTCAAAAAAAAGTTTTAACTTATAATAATTTTTTGTTTCCGAATCTCAAAATGATCATCATATGTTCATTCATTCACAAACATATTGATAGTTAAACAAAATATAATTAGAAATAATCTTAATATATTCAATAAAATATAACACTTAATCAAAATAAAAATTTATTATTAATTATATCAAAATTATGTTATAATTCAAAAATATTTGCAATATATTATAGATATTTATCTAATACATACATTAGATAATGTTTAATATTTTAAGAAGAAGTTTATATGTTAATATCTTGTTTATATTTCTTAATATCTTTTGGTATTCTAAAATATTTAGTTCACAATTTAATTAAATAATATTTGTTTACTTATTAATATGTCAATAATATAAGGTTATTAAAATAAAATTGAATAACTTTTTATTAAAGTGAACGGTTTATGATAATGAAATAATTATTAATGATATACTTAATTTTTTAGTACTTATAATTAGTAATTTATTCATATTAGTAAGTTTTTAAAAGTTTTATGGTAATTTTTAAATCTAAAAATGTAAAATTTTTTGTTTGAATATTATTATGTAGTATTTAATATATATATATATATTAAATAGAATATTTAGTAGTATAGAAAAATAACTAAATGATCATTGTAAATATTTATTTTAAGATAAACATCTAACATATTGCTCATACTAAATTGTTTACTTTTGATTTTTATTAAGTACATGTAATCATACTTAATTTGTAGACTTAATATATGTATATTAAGAATTATAATTGAAACTTGAATAAGATCATATTTCATATTTGTATTTTTAATTCTTAAACATTTATTTAAAATTAAACATTTGCTGAAATAACGATGATGAGTACGTGTGGGAGAGAATGATGGAAAGGAAGGAAAGGAAACTATTCCCCATGATTTTGGGGAATGGGAAAGAAGGGAATTGGGGGTTTTCCAAAACTGAAAAGTGGGGAAAGGTATCATTAAAAATTAAACAAACTCTCACAAAGGAATGATTCCCTTTCCCTTCTCAATACACCCAAGTGACCACCCTAAATAGTGAATGTAAGGTTAATCTAATTTGAGAGTTTATATATCTAGTGCAAATTTTTATTTAATGCGAATAACTGTTTACACCTATTTGCTCGGCCTCCCTCATCCCTCACCGTCTTCCTGTCTTCAAACTCTCTGTCTCTGCCGTCTCCCTCTTCCTAAACCTAATCCACAGCTATGACAAACTGACGATAATCCGTCAATATGCCGCGTTCCATTGGATTGGTTGATGGAGATTCTCTTCCACCTCCCCATGAAGTCCATATTACGATTCAGATCTGTCTCTAAATCATGGAAATCCATAATTGAAGACCCTAACTTCTCCGTATACATCAAATGCCGCCCTAACAACATCCAAAATCCCTACCTCATCTTCACAGAGAAAGTTAATCTCAGAACCCAATGGGTCCTCCGCTGCTCCAAAACATCCCAAAAGGCTTTGGAGATCCAATTACCGGTTTGCATGAGCAAAGCATGGAAGATCTGCGGTGGACTTGACGGTATGATCCTTTTGCTTGGGTATGACAATAAAATCATCGTACTCTGGAACCCTTCGATTCGGAAAACCATTTACCTTCCGCCTAATCCTTTCGAAACTCCTGAATTCTGCCATGGGAGTCTTTCTGTTCATGGATGTTTACTGTTTGATACATCCAATAATGATTACAAAGTGGTGATCATTCATTGTCACTGTTACATTTATATCTTACTTCTACACTATTAGTTGACGTTTTCTCATTAAATCCCATTCATGGCGGAGGGTGGTGGAAGATAATAGAGCCGGGGTGAGGTTCTATGAAGGACCCGGTGCTGGTATTGGGGAATCCGCACACTGGATCGGATCCTACAATATGGAACCCTTGAACGAGAAAGTAATTTCCTTTAACTTAACCTCGAAGATGTTTTCATGCACCCCTTCCCCAAGTATATTGATAATATGCGTGGCTCAATTGTCAGTCATTGTTTTTACCTGGTTCAATTCTGGTTTTTTTGGCTTTAGCTCATCTGAAGCATGTTACAATTTGGGCGATGGAGAGACCTTCCTCCCCTACTACTTCTGTGACACAGGAGTACTGCTGGACTAGAAGATATCAATTCAATGCAACTTTGGTATGGCCAGAATATTTTTATGTATCAACACAAAAGCATGATGCGGAGACAGATAGGTCGAAGATATGTTGCCAAATACTTGTGTAACGATCATTACATTGTTCCTTAGTAGAGTCTGCTGTTGGATGGAGTACGGGGCTACAGCAAACTCTGACCGGCAGGGTCAAAGAACCTGTGCTTGCGACTGCCAATTATTTGGAAGTATATTATTCTAGACTTTATATATTCACCTTTTACTTTGAAAAATAAATACTAGAATAGTCTACTTTTGTTATCTTTGGTAGGTTTATTATTTACAGGAAATATTTTATTGTAAGAGTATCATCAAGTTAACCAAATTTCATTATTTTTGGGGATCTCCTTACACTCTTTTTTAACTAAACGAATTTATTGTTGCCATTATAGAAGTACAAGTTACATAACGCTTCAATATTTAAACTAACACTTCAATAGTTAAACTATGTTTTTCAAGCATCTTGCATCATGGTTCATAAAGATTAGAAACTAAAAGTACATTTATCATTTAAGTTTATAAAACTATTTTTTGTCAGTGACTAATGGACTCTTGTCCAAAAAAGATATAGTTTTGGTAAATATAATATTATTATTTTATCAGTGACGAATGTACAATTCATGAATGAAGTGAATGTAGTTTTGCCATGTGCATATTTCCGCCGACCTCCTTCCAATTCTTCCTTTGCTCCAGCATAACCAGTTCAATTCACCCAGATCGAATCTAAAATTCTCAGCACCGTTAACACCGTAAAAGTGGGATTAGAGATGGAAATTGTTCAAAAACTGGTGAAAGACCGATGAAATGGGTGGGGTGACGGATCGGGTTGGGTGATAGCTTTCCAGCCGACCCATTCACTCGACTAGTTCACCTGAATGTATATTAATATGTAAAAAATAGAAAAACTAAATGCAATACATTCTCGTGATCTCTTCACTCATGGTAATTTTGCAAACTCTAACTGGCAAACAATGAACATACATGCTCTTATAGGTCGTTTGGTACCATGGAATACCATTACAATTCTTGAAATTGCAACAATTCCCATGTTTGGTACGAGGAAACCAATTTCAAGAATTTAGCTTATTCAATTTGGTGGTAACTCCTGGGATAGTATCCATGCTGAACGCTGGGAATTATTATTCCAAGCGACTTAATAGATTATCTAAATACTCGATAAAATTAAAATAATGTATATATTCAATTATTTTGTTTTTATTTATTATTCTTTATTATATTTGGCTACAATTATTTATAATATATATTAATTTATAGATATATTATATTTTTATATATTTAAAAAAATAAAGAAATGAACCATTTTATTATGAGCAAATATAGAATGTTATATATATTAAAAGACAAAACTGTATTATATAGTATATTAAATATAAAATCAAATATATTAATACTTAAATTAAATGTGGTTATTTTATTTTAAATAAATAACTAATACAATTGAAATTTAAAAAACTTTTTTTACTAATTAAAAATAATTGACTATAAAGAATATATATGTGTATAAGCTATCACTTACTATTTCAATATTGTATATTGCTTAATTTGTTGATAAAGAATTATTTTATTTTATTTAAACATACATTTTAGTTCAAACAATATATTCTAGTATTAAATTAAATATTACAAAATGAGATTGAAAAATGTAATTTAAATTTAATACTAGATCTAGGAATATAAATAAAATTATTAGCACATTAAATTGTTCTTTAATTATTAAGAGCGGTATAGAATATATAATAACTTTGATATATAGTTAAAATCTAATAGTTTGTAGAAATAATCTTATAATTAGTAAAATTTAAATAGTAGAATTTTTCAAAACAAATTATTGACTTCTTTTAAGGGTTATATAATTATGAAAAGTTTATATTCATATTATCAATTTAATATTATCCAGTGTAGTATGAACTTGTAAGTTCACTATTCATCTCCAAAAGTTGGCAACCTAATTGCTTGATGTTAAGTGAAAAATATGTGCCAACGTCTAATGCTCCTGTATTATAATATCCCGTAAGGACAAGCGCAAATAAGTCTAACCTAAAGCATGGTAGACTATATGGTTCCAATGACAAAAGCCCTTAAAAGAAGCATAGAATTAAGATGGTCATACTAAAAAGGGTATAGCTCGAGATGAGCCGCCAGACATGACAAATTACCAGTATATAAGGTAATCAGGTACCTGATGATAATAGAGATCTTGAGACATTATGTCATGTCAATAATATAATGAAACTGACATGAAATTGACGTCGTTGAAGCTTTTGCATATAATCTAGTGCTACAAGTTATGAATGATGAAGAGGATCATGAACTGAAGTTTGTTGAAGAATGTAGACAAATAAATGATTGGCCAAAATGGAAAGATGCTATTGAAGCAGAATTAAACTCACCTAAAAAACGTGAGGTTTTTGGGCTAGTGATCCATACACCCAGTAATATAAAACCAATTGGTTATAAATGGGTGTTTGTGCGAAAAAGAAATGAGCAAAATGAAATTGTCAGATACAAAGCTCGCTAATTGCACAACGTTTTAGTCAAAGACCTGATATTGACTATGAATAAACTTATTCCTCAGTTATGGATGCCATAAGTTTTAGATACTTGATTAGTTTGGCAATACAAGAAAATATTGAGTTTCGTTTAATGGATGTGGTTACAGCCTATCAATATGGATCACTTGATAGCGACATTTATATAAGGCTACCAGAGGGATTTAAATTGCCCGAAGCATTTAAATCAAGCTTTAGAGAAAAGTTCTCTATTAAATTGAACAAATCCCTTATAGACTAAAGCAATCGGGCCGTATGTGATATAATTACCTTAGCGAATTCTTGCTTAAGAAAGGCTATAAGAATGACTCAATTTGTCCCTGGATATTCATAAGGAAAAGTGGATATGGGATGTCATCATTACAGTTTATGTTGATGACCTCAACATAATTGGAACATCTGTAGAACTTCAACAAGTTGTTGAATGTTTAAAGTCAGAATTTGAAATGAAAGATCTTGGTAAGACAAAGTTCTGTCTTGGACTGAAACTCTAACCAAGTGGGGTATTCCTACATCAGACTCAATATATTACAAAAGTGTTTAAAATATTTTATATGGATCATGCTCATCCATTGAGCTCCCCAATGTTTGTTAGGTCTCTAGATGTAAACAAGGACCCATTTAGACCCCGTGAAAGTGACGAAGAGTTACTTGGTCCTGAAGTCCCATATCTATGTGTTGGTGGAGCATTGACGTACTGGGCAAGTTATACTCGACCTGATATAGCATTCTCTATAAATCTATTAGCAAGATATAGCTATGCTCCTACAAAAAGACATTGGAATGGTGTTAAGCATGTACTTCGTTATCTTCGAGGTACAATGGATATTGGGTTATCCTTTCTAAAGACACATTAGTCTGATTTAGTAGGTTATGCTGATGCTGGCTACCTATCTGATCCCCACAATGGAAGGTCACAAATAGGTTATATATTTACTCATGGAGGTACGACTATATTATGGAAGTCTATAAAGCATACGAGTGTCGCCACTTCCTCTAATCATGCAGAAATTCTAGCAATGCAAAGCAGTGAGAATGTGTTTAGTTGAGACCAGAAAATTCCCACAAAATTATATGAAGACAATGCTGCTTGTATAGCTCAGATGAGAGACGTGTACATCAAAGGAGATAGAACAAAGCACATATCCCCCAAGTTTTTCTACACCCATGAGCTTCAGAAGAATGAAGAATTGATATACAACAATCTGCTCAAGCGAGAATTTAGCAGATATATTGAAATACCCCACCTTAAATAGGCGATTTAATTATCCTAATAGGTATTTAAGAGCCTAATAATTATAAATATTTGGTGAGGAAAATAAATCCAAAAAAAAAGAATAAGAAACGTTTGAAAAGCGAAAAACGCTAAATAAGCGTTAACTAACCATAGGAGGTAGGAGACCTCGGTTAGCGTAATAAGGATTCTAAAGGCTTAATTGAGTCTATAAAATTTAGGGAACAAATCCCGAAGAAAACGGATCCTCAAAACGGATTAAAAACACAAACGAATCCTAAAACGCGCTTTTCGAGGAAACCGAGAAAACGCGATATTAACCGGGTTAAATAGACTCGTAATAATTATAATTAATTAAATAGTCATTAATAAATATTAATGAAGGTCTAGAGCCAATAAAATTAAACGAGAAAATTCCGAAAAACGGGTACCGGTTAGTAAAACTGTCAAAATCGAGAAGTCGTGGGTGGAGTGTAAATAAAGCAAACTAATGTGTCCACTATTGCAATTAAAATTTAAAAACCCATGTGAGTTGGTGTGTGAGCCATTGACTCCTCTCACCCTCACTCTCTTAAGTCCCTCTCATTAACAAAAGACAAAAAGGAAACTAAAAGTAAAAAGTAAAAATCTTACTTTAGTATGCTCTCTCTCCTACCCCCCTCTCTTATTCTTACGTACTGCTTCTCCCCCCTTACTCTCTGATTTATCTTCTACCTCTGGGAGCTCCAGCGATGGCGATTTTTGAAGCCAAACAAAACTCCATCTTCTCCTCAATCTTTGACCACTCAATACTTGCCCAAAAATTATAAAAATGGTACCGTTGGAATCCTCTCATCAAGGAGAACAATCTCCACTTTCCAAAATTCGAAAACCTCACATTCCATCTCCATGGGTATTAGCCATTTGAAGGTTTGAAACCACCAATGGAAGCCCCTCTTTCATCTTGTTGGTTTAAGGTAAAAGAAAATCTGAAAACCTTCCGTTTTTAGCTCCCATTTACATTATAAGAAATGCTAGTTTTGAACTCCTTGTTCTTGCTTGTCCAGCCGAATGTGGCTTCTTCTTGGAGCTGAGAAATTACTCTCTTGCGGGACAAGAGCTTCGTCTATCCATTTGAAGGTAACGTTTCATCTTCAAACATTAAACAAGCATGTAAACCCTAGGCTAGTTAAGGGTGAAACGCTAATTAGTATTGTGTGTGTATGGGCTGTAGAACTACTGATTTTATAGAGCAAGAACAAGAAGAAAAGAAAAGAGGAGCAAGAATAAAGAAAGGAAGAAAACCAAACAAAAGCAAAAACGTGAGGTAACAAAACGCCTCTGTATGGATTTAGTATAGTGTATACGTGTGTAGTTGTTTGGCAAATGTAAATCCTACTGAAATGGTATAAGATAGGTGAGTATAATGGTATTGATGGTATTAGTAAGTAAGAATCTGCCAAGAAACAAATAATGAGCTGCTGTAAACGTGAGGTTGCATCTGAATGCATATATATAAACTGATGCAGGTTGAAACTGATTTGGTTTGTGAATGAATTAGTGTGAGGAGAATGTAAGATTATAGGGGAAACTATGGCAAATTTTACCTAGAAACTATGTCACTTAGGAGCTGTTGGCATTTGCAGAAGAAGAATGCAAATGAATCAAAGTAGCAGCAGCAACTCGGTAGAACTGCAACAGGAAGGAAAAGAAATGAAATAGTGAAAATGGTGAGATAACAGTAGGTTGGGGGAATTGAGTTTCGGTGATGGATATAGGTGGGTTAGACATTAAATAAGTGGTTAAGCATGTAATATCAAGATTAGAAACCATTAGGAAGTGATTAGGGAAGAAGAGAATGAAACAGAGCATGGAAATAATTCCGTTCGTAGCAGACCATAGTTGGTCCGGGACCTAGGTCTTGAATAAAGTCCCGGACCAACCCTTCACAACAAACCGAGATTGTAATTCATTAAGGGTCCGGGACTTAATCCTGATGTAAGGACCCGGACCACTAGACAGAAACAATCCGAGATTCAACTACACTTGGTCCGGGACTACCTTATGTATAAGGTCCCGGACCATAGCAAAAATCAGTTCGAGAATTCTAACCTGTATAGGTCCGGGACTTAGGACCTAGACAAGGTCCCGGACCAACATCAAATTTCACCCGAGAGGATTTTTAATGGGCTGTAAGATAAGGTATTGTTTGGGTATAATTGTATAAGTTGCTTAAGACTTAAGTAATCATAAGTAAGAGTCATTAGGAGTATAAACAAGCTAGAATTAGAATGAGAAGTAGTGAAGGATGGAAATGAAATTGCATAAGTAATAATTAGTAAGTATGTAAAGCGAATGGTAACGTTAGTATAAGATAATTAGTAATTGATAATGATGTTAAAGGTCATTAAAGGTGTAAACAAGTGTGAGAGGTAATTAAGAAGTTATAAACATATGAACATTAAGTTAAACCGAAACGACGGGACAACGGGGTAAGTATGGAGTAGTAATTTTGTATGTATTGCAATACTTAGTATTGATTGAACCATTTGGTATGTAGCCATTGGTTCGAGACTAGGACTCGAAGAACAAGTAAGGACTAAGGAACAAGAGACACCGGTAAAGTGAATTTCGGGAAAAAGGTATGATTTCTTCATGCCCTGTATCCTAATCTGGTTACCCCGATTTGTGTGCTTATTTGATCACCTAAATAAGATAAAACATGAATCGGACTATATTGCACCTACTTGTGCGTGATTGTATTGTTCTTAGTATTTGTCTTGAACACTAGTTTGATAATTCATGAAATATATGAATGATGATGAATGGTATTCGAACCTCGTATTATACTTGTGTAATGTATTGTACCTCGTATGTATGTGTATATGTGTGTTGTATTAATGTGGCTTGGATGTTGACTTGTACTAATTCCTAACTAACTAACTCCTAACTTAAGTGAGTAAATTGGAAAGAGTACAAGTCCGATATAGCTTCGGCCAAGCGTGAGGATGCGGAGTCACGAGAGGTTGGCTGCAATTCCTGACTCTTAAACTGGTCCGCGGCCCAAACCCCTTAAATGGGTAGCATCCCGGATTGGTGAGTCAAGTAAATCCCGGTGGTGGGACGGTGTAGTCCCCGGGCCGGAGGTCCCGACGACTTAACATGAGTAAGAGTAAGAGTAAGAGTAAGTAAGTATGGATCCGTAAGTATGTATGAGTATGTATGCGTAAGTACCGTGAATGAGTAAAAGAGTAATCTCCACCCGATTAACCCGGGTGGACAAATGAAGCTAACAAGTATTGGACATTGTATATGTATTGTGCATGGATTGAGTATGTAATGTGTATATATTGTGCATGTATTGTGAATGTATGTTTCGGAAGAAGGTAAGTAAGTATTGTGGGACTTGTATAACTTCTTGGTATGTGTTGGAACGTATTCGTGTACTCTTTGTGTAAGTATTGTAGTATTGTATTTAAGAGCATGTATGCATGTATGCTTGAATGAAAGTGAACCGCATGTATTCGACCAAGTGGTCGGCGTACCCTCACTAGTACGCGGGGTATGCGGTTATCATGCTCCGCGAAAGCTGACCCCTTCGGGGGAACGTTTTTAGTGTGCAGGTACCCGAAGAGGATGTGATCAAGGTAAGAGACCGTTGGCTACACTCGGATAGTAGAAGTAGAATGTAGGAGTGTATCAAGTGGTACACCCTTGTACTTGGGAGTAAATAGTTGTGAGGAATGGGTAAACATAGACTCTCAATGAGTACATAGAAACTTGGAGGAAGTATTGTATTTGTACTTGGAACCTAGTAAACTCGGTTATGTACATTGTATTGTATGGATTATGAAGGAGTAAAGTATTGAATGGAGCATTGTAGTATTTGATTGATAAGTGGAGTATGTATAGTAGATGTGTAGTACTCGGGATTCCGGTCCATCAGACCGATGCTGTATGTAGAAGTAGTAGCCTTGTTAGTCACGTGGGTGACTAACGGCATTGTATCACCCATTGTATGTAAGTATATATCCGCTGCGTGTATCTGATATGTAAGGAGATTGGACGGTAAGCACTGTAATAATGGTAGGGGTGTTACAAAAAGTGGTATCAGAGCGAAGTATCGCTCTGATGACTGGGAATACCGAGTTTAGGAAATACCGAGTTAGGATTTAGAAGCTTAGGGCTAAGGGCTGAGTGTTAGCATTAGAGATATTCTAGTTAGGAACTACCGGTGAGTACCGGATACCTACAATACCAGACCCGCCCTCCACGAATCCCTTGGTATAACTTGGGAAGGAATGCCAGAGAGAAGGAAAGTCCTCTCATACTCGGGAAAAACCCGATCTGGCAGTACTGAGTTATTCCTACAAGAGGAAAGAACCGACACACAGTAGATTCCAAGAAATGGAAGACCCGGAGATGAATCCCGGTTGAACAATAATAGCCGCACTTAATAGCGGTGGAATGAGCACTCCAACCAAAGGGGGCTACAACTTACAACAGCATGGGGCGACGTGCTTAGCAGTCGCGAGACCCAGCTAGACAACCAGCAGCAGGGGAGAAGCACTAACTGTGCAACGAAATGGAAAAAGGAGTAATAACAGAATCTGAGACATAAGTCTACGGGATAGTAATGCTTGAGTAATACCACCAACGGTATGCTAACTGACTAAGGACATAGTCGGTAGCGATTAGCGCCAACTACAACGCCGAAAGGGATGCAATACCTGGCCAATATAGCTCAGACAACTACAAGATCAACCATGAGATAATCCGATAGGACTACAAGAGTAGTGCCTAAACAAGGAAGGCTCAGTAACCACCACAGATGTGTGGGAACGAGCCACAAGGAACGACACTAAACCAAATAAAGTGGGAATCTCCAAGGATTGGAGAAGTACCCAGATCTACGACAACCATGTCTAGACCACCGAGAAGCTACCTAAAGGATCGAGTATACCAATTGTAGATCGACAAGATCAAGGGAAGAGTCAACAAGACTATCAAATGTGAGTGAAAACCATACCATGATCGGTATAGGATTACTCAAAAACCACCAGTACCACGCACTTGCCACGGCAAGTGCAGTAACAACACGAATGGGTAAAGAAACACTAACACGTCACAAGTACATAGTAATGCACGGTGACCGTAATGAAACAACCACAGGAGCACACATCCTAACAACCAGACGTATGGAACCTTGGGAAGGCTTAGCGGCCCGACCGCTGTAATTAGAACATACCAGTCAGCGGGAAGCTAGACTTGGTCAAGATTTCGAACATGGCTATGCCATGAAGAATTTCCTTTGACACCGTACCATGATTTTAAAACCAATTTTTCTTTCAAAACCACAAACTTTCCTTTTAAAACCTTGGATTTTAAAACCAAACCAACAGAATTACGGTGAGTATCATAGAATGATACAAGAGGAGTTGACAATAGAATGCTTCACCTAGGCGTGTGACGAACACTACAAGTGTACCCAATTACGGGATGTGGGACAACTGCACTCCGAAGGAGCTTGCGGGCCTGACATATAGTTGGGTAAGTGGTAACGTATCAACATGGTACCCCACGTATGTATACATGTAGTGTACGACGCACGGGAAGTAGCCAACTCCGTTCTACGGACCATCAGTAAGTTCCAACCTGAACAGCTGGACACCTCAGACGATTAAGTACAAAGGAACACAAAAAAAATCCATCTGAAGATGAGGAATGAGAATTAGGAAGCGCAGACCAATAAGAATAGACATTGGATATGTCTCAAGATGTCAAACAAACACATGACAGCTGGAAGGGATACCCAGCCTGAACACAGTAAGGCAAAAGCCTAACGTGAACAACACAATGTTCAACAAATGGGACAGAGTTCCCAAGAGCAGTCACAAGATTACCATAAAGTATAATCCATCGTTGGACAGAAACTTAAGCCTAGTCTAAAACACTAGGAGGAGTATAAACAGTCTACCCAAGAATGGGAGACGCTGTAACCCACAAGGGGATAACTCAAAATACAATACCACAAGGCGGTATAGACATTAGCCGGATGTAACGGCGTAACCTAACAACACCCAAGGAGCAAACCTTGAAGGGTGTCTGAATTAACAACAATCAAACGGAGCGTCATAATAAGACCACGAAAGCTACAACGAACACTCGGTTAGGACACCGAAGGGATTTCACTTAATAGGAAATACCCTAAATTACCAAAAGACACTGATTAACATCAGAATGCGAGAAAATGGCCTCCTATGAACGGAAGCGTGATGGCACGACTTGCCATGGAGCCCAGTAATACCCCCAACCTATGGGGTACACAAGGAGTGGAAACAAATATAAACAGCTTGCAAAGAGCATAGCTCGTAGCAATATGGCTTAAAAGCCATCAACCAACTATGTTATGTAAACCTTAAAGGTTGCATAACCCATACCATTTGATAACAAGACTTGCAAGAGATATTGTCTCATACGACAAGGAATCAACAACTGGACCATGAATTCTAACCCAACATCCTGAGTGGCTTGGAGTAATGGCCAACTCAATGTCGCTGTCACTAGAGCATCAGTCTAGTATACAGTTGACAAACTTTTAATCACCCTCATGCCTTCTGTAGCAATGGTGGCACAAAGGCATAAGAACCATGATAACGCCAACGATGGCCTAGTCCACACTTGGACACTACGAGAACCCAAAGGAAAGTACCCCTCGTTAACCGAAGACCACCAAGGTGGTGAAGATGTGAATCCTTATAAAGGCTTCCATCTATTATAACAGTAAAGCCTACGCATATAGATGCTGCCAAGAGGCGATCGAACAAGGAAAAGACATTCCGAACCATTACGACTTAAAGGAGTAAGTATACTTCACGTGCACCCAAGCATGTGGTGAACCATTGTATAAATACTAACATAGCAAACCTTGGCATTAGACCTATGAGTGGAGACAAACCCCTCAACAAGAACTTTCACCTATCAGTGATGAAATACCCTTCAATTGAAGAACGGGACTGGAAAACCCTTGAAGTTTCTTGGGATGTTCCGGTGATGTACATACAAGTGAAACTACACAGCTAGAGCCTATAACCAGTGCTCAGCACAGGAAGACATAATGGTCAAAAACAATCAAGGTGAGTGCACATTGCACACCACGAATGACCAACGCTCAAGAGAGTTTGTAACCCGACAACTTACTTCATCCAGTGTCAACAAAGATACTTGGTAAATTGTATCATGAATGATATAATGTGAGGTAAGCTAACCTACACATGAAACTTATATTGCAATAAGACATCTCCACATTGGAAGATAATAAGATTACGGTATGCTACGACAACCGTCATACACACGAACACAGGAAACTCCTAGTGTATCTACACCATAAGGAAATGGTGCCAATAACAATGGCAATAAGGGGAGAGGAACTATCACAGTAACAGAAACAGTAAAAACAATGTGTATAATGAGTAAGAACACGGTGCGCAACAAGCGACCGCCATGAGGAAGTAGCAGATAATGACACGGAGTATAAGTATGAGATGACAGACAGAAATATTCTTTACTATCACATAAGTGACTTACTGTCAAGCGTTTATGCCTCTGCACTCTGTATGACTGAGTGTTTTGGTATTACACTTGTGCAGCTAATGATCTAATGGGATGGCTAGGGATATGAAAAATGTAAACCGCAGTAAATCCTTCTTTTCACCAACAAACATGGCATAAGCCAGCTAAGGAAGCTTAGCAACAGACCGTGCGGCCTGAGGCCAAAGAAGCACGAAGAGTGTGAAACACACTAACGATCACAAGATGTGAATTCCATTGGAATAAAAGGTGAAAGGAGACTTAAGAAAGTCACTAGGACCGACACATAGAAATGCAAGGTCATACAAGTAAAGAACACCTGTACTGAACTAGAAGAACTGGTATGATCCAGAATCCATTGACAACAGAGGAAGCACTACAACTAAGTGGTGGCTTAACCTCGCCCGACAATAAGTCGGAGGAACTTAGTAAATAATCGTGGGAGTATGAATAGCATGTGCAGTAGATTACCAGAGAGCTGGTTACAATCTAAAACTCATCGAGTTCGAACACGGTAAAAGAATACCGAATCTGTTTAGTAAACCTTATTCCCATAATAGACGGATAAAAGGTTATGTATAGCACATTAAGGATAACAAGAAGGGTGAATAACCCAAGTTATTAGGGTCGCGCAGCAGAAGCTAGTGGGCCCTAGCTAGGAGCCGGTTAGGCTGGAACCGAACTAATTATGAGTTAAATAAACTCATATAGGAATTCTTGGTGCAAAGACTAAACCATTAGTATGGTTAAGACCCTTTGACCAGAGCATATTGTACAGTATACCGTAGTGAAGCTAAACGCTTCAGATTGCCCAAATTGATTAAACCAATGTTTAATAATAATAACATATGGTAGATTACGTGGGCGTAATCCCTTTTAAGGGGGGTAGAGCGAAAACCGCTGAATGTAAGTTTCGTGAGTAAAACACATAAACTATAATGTGCATAGCACAAATGAGAATCGAATTGATAATGGGTACTTATGTTAAATAAACATATGTATTCATTCATATTGAAATTATGGTAATTAGGCACTAGAGATGCAAATACCATAGGACGAATATACCTACCTTGTAACATCATGTAAGAGTATTAGTAAAAGAACAGTAATGAGTAGTGGACGAAGTTCCACAAGTATTGTAGCCTTGGAAGAAGTAGTACGAAATGAATGAGAGTAGTAGATGAGTGAAGTCTAAAAGCAGTGTATACCTATGTAAGTAATTTGAAGTAAATTGAGGACAACTAAATTTTACAAGTATGGTAACCCCTAGTTTGAATAATTGGAATTATGGAGAGTAATGTATGGAAGTAGTGAAGGTTGATGAAATGAGCATTTAGGTATTGAACCACGGAGTAAAGTATTTTGGAAATAGAGTGAGGATGATTGATGGATTGAATCCATCCTTTGGAGATGTATGAATGACTAGGAAGAGTAAAAGATAAAACATCAAAATAATTAAATTACTTGTTGTTTGAAACTGATGTGGGAAGTCGAACTTGATTCTGATCAGATCAAGGGAAACCGAACACAAATTGGGGTGGAAAGATAGTTCAACACTGATGCTGATCACATCAGGGTCGAATGATTCTCGAAGCTCCCCTTAAGTGGTCACAAGAATCACACCAAGGATAGAAGTAATGAATACAAATTGGAATTTGGAGTTGTATGCTTTAGAAAGATTTCTAGTTAGCTGTTGGGAAGGATTTTCCTTAGACTGAGAGTAAGGATTTGGCTAGAAGCTTATACTAGAGAAGACAGTAGTGTAACATATTGTATTATTCCAAGGGCATCGGGACATAGAGGAGTCCTGTGTCTAGATGACCCGAGTGCCTACGGGATTGTATTTGTATTGCATTGCTTTGGGGATAGCCTTGCACTGTATGTATGTATAAAGTTGGTGATGAGGAACCGGATGGTTAGTAGTAGTGTGGATTGGAGTAATTATAGTACATTTGTAGGGTATGGAATGTAGAGACTGTGAGTAGTGGATTTGGGAACTGTAAGGAGGAAGAATGAGAGACTTTTGGTATTAGACATGTAAGGATGAGTAAGCAGTGTAAACCCATAACCTCGAACAACTTTGAGGACAAAGTTCTTAAGGGGGGTAGATTGAAATACCCCGACCTTAAATATGGCGATTTAATTATCCTAATAGGTATTTAAGAGCCTAATAATGATTAAGAAATATTGGTGAGGAAAATAAATCCAAAGGAAATAAAGAAACGTTTGAAAAGCGAAAAACGCTAAATAAGCGTTAACTAACCATAGGAGGTAGGAGACCTCGGTTAGCGTAATATAAGGATTCTAAAGGCTTAATTGAGTCTAAATAAATATTAGGGAACAAATTCCGAAGAAAACGGATCCTCAAAACGGATTAAAAACACAAACGAATCCTAAAACGCGCTTTTCGAGGAAACCGAGAAAACGCGATATTAACCGGGTTAAATAGACTCGTAATAATTATAATTAATTAAATAGTCATTAATAAATATTAATGAAGGTCTAGAGCCAATAAAATTAATTAAACGAGAAAATTCCGAAAAACGGGTACCGGTTAGTAAAACTGTCAAAATCGAGAAGTCGTGGGGTGAGAGTGTAAATAAAGCAAACTAATGTGTCCACTATTGCAATTAAAATTTAAAAACCCATGTGAGTTGGTGTGTGAGCCGATTGACTCCCTCACCCTCACTCTCTTAAGTCCCTCTCATTAACAAAAGACAAAAAGGAAACTAAAAGTAAAAAGTAAAAATCTTACTTTAGTATGCTCTCTCTCCTACCCCTCCCTTATTCTCACGTACTGCTTCTCCCCCCTTACTCTCTGATTTATCTTCTACCTCTGGGAGCTCCAGCGATGGCGATTTTTGAAGCCAAACAAAACTCCATCTTCTCCTCAATCTTTGACCACTCAATACTTGCCCAAAAATTATAAAAATGGTACCGTTGGAATCCTCTCATCAAGGAGAACAATCTCCACTTTCCAAAATTCAAAAACCTCACATTCCATCTCCATGGGTATTAGCCATTTGAAGGTTTGAAACCACCAATGGAAGCCCCTCTTTCATCTTGTTGGTTTAAGGTAAAAGAAAATCCGAAAACCTTCCGTTTTTAGCTCCCATTTACATTATAAGAAATGCTAGTTTTGAACTCCTTGTTCTTGCTTGTCCAGTCGAATGTGGCTTCTTCTTGGAGCTGAGAAATTACTCTCTTGCGGGACAAGAGCTTCGTCTATCCATTTGAAGGTAACGTTTCATCTTCAAACATTAAACAAGCATGTAAACCCTAGGCTAGTTAAGGGTGAAACGCTAATTAGTATTGTGTGTGTATGGGCTGTAGAACTACTGATTTTATAGAGCAAGAACAAGAAGAAAAGAAAAGAGGAGCAAGAATAAAGAAAGGAAGAAAACCAAACAAAAGCAAAACGTGAGGTAACAAAACGCCTCTGTATGGATTTAGTATAGTGTATACGTGTGTAGTTGTTTGGCAAATGTAAATCCTACTGAAATGGTATAAGATAGGTGAGTATAATGGTATTGATGGTATTAGTAAGTAAGAATCTGCCAAGAAACAAATAATGAGCTGCTGTAAACGTGAGGTTGCATCTGAATGCATATATATAAACTGATGCAGGTTGAAACTGATTTGGTTTGTGAATGAATTAGTGTGAGGAGAATGTAAGATTATAGGGGAAACTATGGCAAATTTTACCTAGAAACTATGTCACTTAGGAGCTGTTGGCATTTGCAGAAGAAGAATGCAAATGAATCAAAGTAGCAGCAGCAACTCGGTAGAACTGCAACAGGAAGGAAAAGAAATGAAATAGTGAAAATGGTGAGATAATAGTAGGTTGGGGGAATTGAGTTTCGGTGATGGATATAGGTGGGTTAGACATTAAATAAGTGGTTAAGCATGTAATATCAAGATTAGAAACCATTAGGAAGTGATTAGGGGAAGAAGAGAATGAAACAGAGCATGGAAATAATTCCGTTCGTAGCAGACCGCAGTTGGTCCGGGACCTAGGTCTTGAATAAAGTCCCGGACCAACCCTTCACAACTAACCGAGATTGTAATTCATTAAGGGTCCGGGACTTAATCCTGATGTAAGGACCCGGACCACTAGACAGAAACAATCCGAGATTCAACTACACTTGGTCCGGGACTACCTTATGTATAAGGTCCCGGACCATAGCAAAAATCAGTTCGAGAATTCTAACCTGTATAGGTTCGGGACTTAGGACCTAGACAAG
The DNA here is from genome assembly GCA_023374045.1 of Limonium bicolor. Lineage (NCBI taxonomy): Eukaryota > Viridiplantae > Streptophyta > Magnoliopsida > Caryophyllales > Plumbaginaceae > Limonium > Limonium bicolor. Next base: position 311,892,579 of record CM041779.1, read on the forward strand.
GTCCCGGACCAACATCAAATTTCACCCGAGAGGATTTTTAATGGGCTGTAAGATAAGGTATTGTTTGGGTATAATTGTATAAGTTGCTTAAGACTTAAGTAATCATAAGTAAGAGTCATTAGGAGTATAAACAAGCTAGAATTAGAATGAGAAGTAAGTGAAGGATGGAAATGAAATTGCATAAGTAATAATTAGTAAGTATGTAAAGCGAATGGTAACGTTAGTATAAGATAATTAGTAATTAGATAATGATGTTAAAGGTCATTAAAGGTGTAAACAAGTGTGAGAGGTAATTAAGAAGTTATAAACATATGAACATTAAGTTAAACCGAAACGACGGGACAACGGGGTAAGTATGGGAGTAGTAATTTTGTATGTATTGCAATACTTAGTATTGATTGAACCATTTGGTATGTAGCCATTGGTTCGAGACTAGGACTCGAAGAACAAGTAAGGACTAAGGAACAAGGAGACACCGGTAAAGTGAATTTCGGGAAAAAGGTATGATTTCTTCATGCCCTGTATCCTAATCTGGTTACCCCGATTTGTGTGCTTATTTGATCACCTAAATAAGATAAAAACATGAATCGGACTATATTGCACCTACTTGTGCGTGATTGTATTGTTCTTAGTATTTGTCTTGAACACTAGTTTGTATAATTCATGAAATATATGAATGATGATGAATGGTATTCGAACCTCGTATTATACTTGTGTAATGTATTGTACCTCGTATGTATGTGTATATGTGTGTTGTATTAATGTGGCTTGGATGTTGACTTGTACTAATTCCTAACTAACTAACTCCTAACTTAAGTGAGTAAATTGGAAAGAGTACAAGTCCGATATAGCTTCGGCCACGCGTGAGGATGCGGAGTCACGAGAGGTTGGCTGCAATTCCTGACTCTTAAACTGGTCCGCGGCCCAAACCCCTTAAATGGGTAGCATCCCGGATTGGTGAGTCAAGTAAATCCCGGTGGTGGGACGGTGTAGTCCCCGGGCCGGAGTCCCGACGACTTAACATGAGTAAGAGTAAGAGTAAGAGTAAGTAAGTATGGATCCGTAAGTATGTATGAGTATGTATGCGTAAGTACCGTGAATGAGTAAAAGAGTAATCTCCACCCGATTAACCCGGGTGGACAAATGAAGCTAACAAGTATTGGACATTGTATATGTATTGTGCATGGATTGAGTATGTAATGTGTATATATTGTGCATGTATTGTGAATGTATGTTTCGGAAGAAGGTAAGTAAGTATTGTGGGACTTGTATAACTTCTTGGTATGTGTTGGAACGTATTCGTGTACTCTTTGTGTAAGTATTGTAGTATTGTATTTAAGAGCATGTATGCATGTATGCTTGAATGAAAGTGAACCGCATGTATTCGACCAAGTGGTCGGCGTACCCTCACTAGTACGCGGGGTATGCGGTTATCATGCTCCGCGAAAGCTGACCCCTTCGGGGGAACGTTTTTAGTGTGCAGGTACCCGAAGAGGATGTGATCAAGGTAAGAGACCGTTGGCTACACTCGGATAGTAGAAGTAGAATGTAGGAGTGTATCAAGTGGTACACCCTTGTACTTGGGAGTAAATAGTTGTGAGGAATGGGTAAACATAGACTCTCAATGAGTACATAGAAACTTGGAGGAAGTATTGTATTTGTACTTGGAACCTAGTAAACTCGGTTATGTACATTGTATTGTATGGATTATGAAGGAGTAAAGTATTGAATGGAGCATTGTAGTATTTGATTGATAAGTGGAGTATGTATAGTAGATGTGTAGTACT
>CM041779.1:311894865-312034857 GCA_023374045.1 Limonium bicolor
TATTAGGATGTCCATTAGTTAATATGTTTTAATGTTGTATACATTTGGGAATACCTAGACGTCACCCAGTACAAAGGTACAGTGTCGTTAAGTTACTTTATACCCAAAATTTGAACCCCTGGTTAAGGTTACGAGTTGTGAGAGCCATCCTCATCAAACAGTAAGAGACTCCGGCCCGATCGGCGTGTTTCCAGGGCCTGAGGAGCAGCTTCGTCATTGTCAGGGGCGTTTTCGTAATTTTTAAGGCTTCTGAGTTCTCCTATAGGCTTTCTCTCTCCTCCAAAGGGTGCCCAAATCAGCTCTAAATGCTTTGATATTTTAACCCATGATAGAGGATGACATTTTAAGCATAATGGCGTTGGAATTTTGATTTTTCGAATTTCCAATAATTTCTAGCAATTTCTGACTGAACTGACGAGAAATTCAATTTAAAAATGCTCCAGCATTTAAAAAATTCGTTTCCACCTCAGAAAATTTATAATATCCATCCTGACATGTGGTTAAAATTTCATGGCAAAATTCCTTTGGAAGTTGCTTAGTTAAAATATCGAAAAATCTTACTTTTACTAGATTCTCTTTATCTTTAAGGAAGTCTATATAAGGGGATAGGTTTTTGGATAAAGGAAGAATCTCACATGCTCAAGAACCCTAGAGAGTCAGAAAAGGCGGCCTCCTCTCTCTCTCTCACGTTTTCCAACACCAGCCACCCAATCATACTGAAAATCCCCCGAAATCACCATCTAAACACGTTTTCCAATCCCAAAGCACCAATAATCATCAAAAACCTCACAAAAACACCTCTAAAACGTGAAGAACAGCAAGAACAACCAACAACCAGAAGCTTGGGTCGAAATCCTTTCGGGTCTGCCATCAACGGAGCGCTCGACGAGTCCCGGTGTGAAGAAACGTTGTGAATCCGAGGTAAAACAGGTAGAAACTCAGTTTCCCTGATTCTCCACGGTATTATCTGTCTTGCCTCAAAATTTGGGCTCAAACTAACCTTCGTAGGCTTCTGTATTGCTGTTTATTTAAGCCTCTGTCAGATAACTTGTTTGCTAAGTTTCGTGCTTAATTCGAATTCAAATTGAAAACTTTCAATCACTAACGTCTTGTACATCTTTCAGGCTACACACCCATAAAATTTGAGCTCAAAACACCCTCGGGAACCTTCTGAAAACCCCTGTCCGTGGGTGGTCCGTGACCTCGGACCTATGGTCCGGGACCTCGGACGCGTTGTCCGAGACCACGGACACCCACGGACGGCGGCGGGATTTTAAAAATTCAAAATTTGGTTTTTCTAATAATGTCCGGGCCCACGGACAGCCTGTCCGTGGCCCCGGACTTTGCAATTTTTGTTTTCCTTTAATTTCGACTTTTCTGTAATTTAGGTTAACTGGGGTCCGTGGGGTTCGGACGTTTGGTCCGTGGCTACGGACGAAGCAAAATTTGACCTAATCTGCCTCCGAACCCTAGTTTAGGTAATTTCACTTTTCACTTTTATTTTCTGTCAAAAAATGCTAAAAACACAAAAAAAACAGAAGCTTGCGCACTTAGGTTAAAACGACTCGTAATAAGCCGTAAATAAACTGAGTAGAGGAAAAACGACCTAGGAAGGGTAATGAAAGTAATTGAACCTAATTAAGTCGAATATCAAGCCCCCGAACCCGAACTCTCCTTTCCTAATTTATCTAGGTAAAATTAGGTGGCGACTCATAATAGGTTCCAGTGAGCTAGCTTAGGTTTTAATAATTATTGTTATACGACATAGTTATTAATCTTAGGTATAAGTGGACCTAAAACCCGTTTAGATCCTAATCAGCTTTAATCAACATAGGATAGGGTTTAAAATCGAGGCTCACAGACTGGCGACTCTGCTGGGATAAATTCTTAATTTTAACTTGTTTAATTTTAAGAAAGAGGGCTTAACTTGAAAATGCTTATTTATGGCTTTATTACATTGTTTGTTTACTTTTGTGCGCAATTAAATTTCTGTACTTTTGCATCATATGAGAGCGAGGGTCCACATAAACCGATCTCACCCCGGGACCGTTTGAGGGTCCCCTGTCAGGGACTCACACCTTTTAGGTGATGTGAATAAGCGGGGGAAAAGAGGAGGGTGTCGTCTACCACATCCCCTTAATACCTGGGCTTTAGCCCAAGCGTTTTCCTGGCAGTGTCCTTACCAAGCCCAATGTTTGGTCATTCAAAGACCCGGCCGTAGACGCACCACTTAATAGTGATGTGAAAAAAGTGGGGAAGCCCAAAGAGAATAGCGTGCAAGCCCTATATCCTTTGTGGTGACCTGGGCCCAAGCCCCAAGCACCTCTCCGGATCGATCCATACCCAAATTGATTTAAACCGTCAAGTGAGGACATGTTGAATTTGTGTGGGCCTTGTCTGCTTGTATGATCGGCCCACTTCCCAGCCTAGAGATTGATAGGAACTTCTCCTACGTCAACCTAGCCCAACCCGAATCGGCAGCACCATGTGTTTGCGGCCAGAGGCCCCGTTTAGTTTAATTTGTGAGTCGTTTGGGCTTTGGCCCAAAGCCTAGACTTAGGTGATTTCTCTTTCGGCCCAACTTGAATTATCGATTTAGTTCTAGGCCATGAAAATAAATCCACCTAAAGCATTCCATGAAATTCCATCAGGCCTCTTCGTTTCAAGGCCCCATTCTGGTGTAGGTAAAGCTTTTAACTCGGGCTTTGGCCCAATTTTCTAGGTTTAGGTGTCATCTTTTAGGCTAATCAGAATTACTTGACTCAAACAGCTCTAAATTAGAACGCCCATCTTACCAAGTACTCCTTCTGGCCAGAACTTCAGTCCGTTCCTCTTTTATTTTCTGACAGATAGTATTTTGAAAACAGGTAAGCTGTCATCACAAGCATGGAGGGAAAGGAAGGCCAGTTACAACGAGGATAGAATGGCAGAGATAGAGCTTAGGCTAAGGCCATGGAGGAAGCCGTAGAAGAGTTGAGAAACAGGATCAACTCTCGGGATGCGGGCTTTCTTGGGGCCGCTAATACAAGAGAGAATGGTCGAGCTGAACTAGAGGCCATGATGGCTGCTATGGAACGGAGACATGGTGCTGTCAGGATGCCATGGAGTCGAACTACATCGCAGCATCGAGGAAATGAAGGCAAAGGCCCTTTCCCTGGAGGCCAGACGTCAAGCACAGGATGGACTAGTGGGTAGGCTTCTTGGCTCTCTTCACGACCGCATTAAAATCGGCTCCTGTGGAGCCCAAGGATTGCAAGGGAATGTCGAGGAGATTGCCGCAGAACTCAGAACGACAATTGAGAAGATAGAACCGGACAATGAGACAACAGCTTGCATCCAAAGTTGCACCCGGAAAAGGTCTAGGCAGCATGAGGCGAATGCCGGTCAAAGAGAACCAGGTTGGATCATTGGAGCAGTTGAACCACCCCCGACAGAGCTACCGTCTCGGAGAGAGTTTTCAGACATTGGCCAACCATTAAGCCAGACATTTGCAATACTCCAGGAACGAAACATGCTACAGCCTCTCACTCCCCGACCTGGGGACCCTCAAAACGGAAGGAATCTAAGTCAGTTCTGTTGGTACCACCAATTACCCGCCATGACCACCAATGCTTGCAGGCTTTGAGACACGCGATCCAAGATCTCATCGATCAAGGGCATCACTTTCAAGGACATGGGGGGTGTAGGCAGGGCATCCATGCCCGAGTCTTATTAGAGTTTGTAGTCTTTAAGTACTGTTTTGCTTTTCAATTAGGTAGATTTCTTTTATTAGTCACCTTTTGGCTTTCATAGTAGTTAGTCCCCTTTACTATTCTTGGTAGCTCTCCCGAGTTGGTAGTTTCCAACGTTATTTTTACATTGAATAATACATGGTTCCATTTTCATAATTTCCATGCAAAAGTATTTTCCAATCAAAACAAAAAAGGCAACCTCATCGCTCCGTCCATACTCATTACAACTCCTCGTACAAATACCACCTGCATCATATACACCCCATGTGTCTCACCACTCCACTTTCTCAACATTTCACCGAATACATAAAACCAAAAATTTGCTCCACTAAATCACCCCATCATACTCACCACCGCCTCACACATGAAATCACCCTCCTCAAAATAACTTGGGTATTCAAAAGGCTTGTCGAGAAAAAAAAAACCACAACGATACTGGGGGCAATCTGGGTTAAGGACCGATAATGGTTTTTCTTTGTTTTAAATGCGCAAACAGGTCTCTGAGTGAACGTTCGCGCGAGAGTGCCTTGAGCGGTAAAACCAAGAGCGAAGAGCATGTCATTTTTACACGACTCCAGAGAGGTCACATCCAAAGTGAGGTGAACGGCATGACTCCAACCGAAGGAGACAATTTGTAAATTTACACTTAAACCTGTGAAAAGTAACAAAGAACGGATACACAACTATTAGGATAAGAAAGCACCTAGGTACAGCACCACACAGCCAAAAGCCTGTGAACCCAGACATTAAACCCTAGGTACCACCCCGCTGAGCTTTTCATGTATGACCTCTTTTGCAAGCACTACAAGCCCCACAAACAAGCAACCAATGATGAATACCGACCCGGTGACCAAAGGAAGCGAGGAGCCCGACTCCGAACTACAACCTCCAAAGAAGCAATGCCGCTACCAGCATGAGAAACGATCCGCAAATGGTCCCAAAGTGACACAGGATCCAAATGAGCTAACATCAAAAAAACAGCTCTCAAAGATCAAAACCGGGAAAAAACAAGAACCCCGAGGAAAGGAGATTCAAAGAAAGGCAAACCTGAAAGCCTTGAAGAAACCCAAAATTGGAAGAAAGGGGGAAAGATGCAAGGAACAATCCAAAAGTTCCAAGTCCCAAGTTCATAAGCGAAGTCTCACGAAGTAGCCAAACGTCTTCAGGCGAAAAAGAAGAGTCCGAGAGACGGTGCAAGTTGCAGCTCTGGTCACCCTTATAGCTCCACATGTCCTAACATTCCTCCATTGTCCTATTGTCATTCATCACACCCCATAGCCACGTCATAAGCCCAAAGACTTCCGACTTAGTAGTTGTGTATCTGATCATGTGAAAGTAACAGGTTGAACGCGTAAACCTAACAAATGTCAAATTCAATGGTTGAGAAGTTGTGACCATAATGTGAGAACGAGTGCAAACACCAAACACGTCGAGTGTAGTTAGGAAGCACCACATCAGAACATAAGTCCTAACCCTGTGAGGACGAGACTTGTTTGCACATTTAATCACAAGAAAATACTGGGGGCAATTGATCGTTCCGATCAATTGCCATGAACTCTAACCTCAGATTGTCCTAAGGAAAAATACTGGGGGCAATTGTTGGTTCCAACAATTGCCATGACAACACCAATTGAAACCTAAAGCTTGAGCACCACCATCCCACCACAGGCATAAGCCCTTACATCCACATCAAACACCTCAGGCCCGACCAGCCCTACATCCACATCAAACACCTCAGGCCCGTCCTAAGCCCTACCTCCACACTCAAATCCACAGGCCCGTCCTAAGCCCCTACCTCCACATCAAATTCCCTCAGGCCCATCCTACCTTCACACTCAGACATCTGCAGGCCCGTCCTAAGCCCTACCTCCACATCAAATTCCCTCAGGGCCCGTCCTACCTTCACCCTCAGACATCTGCAGGCCCGTTCTAAGCCCTACCTTCACAACTCAACACCCCGCAAGCCCGTCTTGAGCCCCACCGTTTCCAGGTTTGACATAAACCCTAATCCTTCTACATCTGTTTAGACCCATCATACATCTTACTCACGTTCACTTAGATTCACCTTTAGGCTCGTCATAAGACCTATATCCAACCTTTAGGCTCGTCATAAGACCTAATCCATCCTTAGGCTCGTCATAAGACCTAGAACCATCCTTTAGGCTCGGTCATAAGACCTAGAACCTCCCTTTAGGCTTGTCCTAAGACCTATTGCATCCCGTAGGCTCGTCATAAGACCTAGAACCATCCTTTTAGGCTCGTCATAAGACCTAGTTGCATTCCCTTAGGCTCGTCATAAGACCTAGTTGCATTCCCTTAGGCTCGTAGTAAGACCTAGCAGTACCTTTTAGCTTACCCACTCTCATCAACACATTGCATTCATCTCATTCATATGGGCTCGTCATAAGACCTAGCTGCATTATACCCAGCGCGTCATAACCTGGCGACAAAAAGTTGGCGAGGTGATGGCAATAAATCCTCCTTTTGCGATGTCAACTTATTTTCGGGATCAACGAATGGTGGGCAAAGGCAATAAGTCCCCAGGGTTTTTACCAGGAGTTATCCCTGCACACCGGCTTGGGGGGCGATGGCAATAAGTCCACATTAGGTCCAGCCAGGAGCATCGACACGGGTTTCGGTCCCCCAGAATCATCGAGCATCATCAGCATCATCAGCATCATCAACATCATCAACACCATCGGCATCATCACCACATCAGCATCATTTTGCATCATAGCATTTCAGCATTCTTGCATTTTCATCCTTTTCACATCCTAGGTAGTCAACGCCTAGAATAGCTTGACATCATTTTCCATCACTCTAGGTAGTCACGCCTTAGAATAGCTGACATCATCATCCTAGGTAGTCAACACCTTAGAATAGCTTGACATCATTTTCATCACTCTAGGTAGTCAGCGCCGTAGAATAGCTTCATCATTTTCATCACTTTAGGTAGTCAGCGCTTAGAATAGCTCGACAGCATGTCAATCCATTTCAGGTAGTCAACGCCTTGGAATAGCTTGACATCGTATCATCCTTATAGGTAGTCGGCACCTTAGAATAGTCTGACATTACTTCACTATTACCTTAGGAAGTCAGCGCCTTAGAATAGCTCGACAATGTTTTGTAGCTTAGGTAGTCAGCGCCTCCGAATAGCTGGGCATCGTTACCCGGTTTCACACAACGTGGAGGATTCTGTGGAGTCCAAATTTTGGGGCACCACTCAAGCATCAACCAGACTTTTCACATTCGTTACAAAGTCCAGTTGACGGGGGGCAATCTGTTATACCACAAATTTTGACCCCCTGGTTAAGGTCTACGAGGTTGTGAGAGCCATCCTCATCAAACAGTAAGACCCCGGCCCGATCGGCGTGTTCCAGGGCCTGAGGAGCAGCTTCGTCATTGTCAGGGGCGTTTTCGTAATTTTTAAGGCTTCTGAGTTCTCCTATAGCTTTCTCTCTCCTCCAAAGGGTGCCCAAATCAGCTCTAAATGCTTGATATTTTAACCCATGATAGAGGATGACATTTTAAGCATAATGGCGTTGGAATTTTGATTTTTCGAATTTCCAATAATTTTCTAGCAATTTCTGACTGAACTGACGAGAAATTCAATTTAAAAATGCTCCAGCATTTAAAAAATTCGTTTCCACCTCAGAAAATTTATATATCCATCCTTGACATGTGGTTAAAATTTCATGGCAAAATTCCTTTGGGAATTGCTAGTTAAATTCGAAAAATCTTACTTTTACTTATTCTCTTTATCTTTAAGGAAGTCTATATAAGGGGATAGGTTTTTGGATAAAGGAAGAACCTCACACACTCAAGAACCCTAGAGAGTCAGAACACGGCCTCCTCTCTCTCTCTCACAGTTTTCCAACACCCGCCACCCAAATCATACTGAAAACCCCCCGAAATCACCATCTAAACACGTTTTCCAATCCCCAAAGCACCAATAATCATCAAACCTCACAAAAACACCTCTAAAACGTGAAGAACAGCAAGAACAACCAGCAACCAGAAGCTGGGTCGAAATCCTCTCGGTCTGCCATCAACGGAGCACTCGACGAGTCCCGGTGTGAAGAAACGTTGTGAATCCGAAGGTAAAACAGGTAGAAACTCCACTTCCCTGATTCACCACGGTATTATCTGTCTTGCCTCAAATTTGGGCTCAACTAACCTTCGTAGGCTTCTGTATTGCTGTTTATTTAAGCCTCTGTCAGATAATTTGTTTGCTAAGTTTCGTGCTTAATTCGAATTCAAATTGAAACCTTTCAATCACTAACGTCTTGTACATCGTTCAGGCTACACACCCAAAAAATTTGAGCTCAAAACACCCTCGGGAACCTTCTGAAAACCCCTGTCCGTGGGTGGTCCGTGACCTCGGACCTATGGTCCGGGACCTCGGACGCGTTGTCCGAGACCAGGACACCCACGGACGGCGGCGGGATTTTAAAAAATTTAAAATTTAGGTTTTTCTAATAATGTCCGGGCCACGACATCTCTGTCCGTGGCCCCGGCCTTGCAAATTTTTGTTTTCCTTTATTCGACTTTTCTGTATATTTAGGCTTAACTGGGTTCCGTGGTCTCGGACGTTTGGTCCGTGGCTACGGACGTAGTCAAAATTTGACCTAATTCTGCCTCCGAAACCCTAGTTTAGTAGCTTTTAATTTCACTTTAATTTTCTGTCAAAATGCTAAAAAACACAAAAAAACAGAAGCTCGCGCACTTAGGTTAAAACGACTCGTAATAAGCCGTAAATAAACTGAGTAGAGGAAAAACGACCTAGGAAGGGTAATGAAAGTAATTGAACCCTAATTAAGTCGAATATCAAGCCCCCGAACCCGAACTCTCCTTTCCTAATTTGATCTAGTTTAAAATTAGGTGGCGACTCATAATAGGTTCCAGTGAGCTAGCTTAGGTTTTAATAATTATTGTTTTATGACATAGTTATTAATCTTAGGTTATAAGTGGACCTAAAACCCGACTAGATCCCAATCAATTTAATCAACTTTAGGATAGGGTTTAAAATCGAGGCTCACACTAACGATACCACGCAGCCGAATAAATTACTCCATTCCCATAATTATGGAAGACCGTGTAGAAAACACCGTCACATGGAGTTGAAACCGACATGAAATTACCACCTAAATGGGTAAACTAACCATATAGTAGTTGGGCAGACTGCTTGCGGAGCGAGTGGGCCCATATTGCTTAGGTTGGACGTACCTAGCAGGTTTAGGGAAACAAATGATATGTTTACCACCTCCCGACAAACCGTATATGAATATGACACACACCTAACCGAGACAGGCGGTATAGCCTAAGGGGCTAAAGCCCGACCCTATAAAAAAGAAGGGTAACGAAATATGTAGCACATTAGTGCACGAATAATTCCCTGGAATGGAACATCTTGAACTTATTAGATTACGTGGGCTTAATCATTTTAAGGGGGGTAGAGCGATTTTGCACGCTCAAAATATACCGTACGTAGGAGTACGTAGCGCATGGTACACATGCTGCAAACTATTATTGTACGTAGAGTACAAGTGTCATGACTGTGTTATATTACTTGAGGTAATATTGTGGTGTATTTGTGTATGAATATATATATATATATAATATATATATATATATATATATATATATATATATATGTATATTTAGTTCGCATGGTCCGTGACGAATAGGAAAGGGAGAACAGATGGTGTTCTTATTCAATTTCTGATTATTTATGCCAACGTCACGAACATAAACACATAAACGCCTAACTTGTTAGCTCCGGTTGAGAGTTCAAGTAGGTCTATCTGGTAGCTTCGGTGGGAGATGAAAATAGAAGGAGTAGAAAGCTCCATACTATATGATTTTTGACTCGTATGAAACCGATTATTGGAATGCGATGAGTGATTCGGCATGAGACCGTCTGTATAACCTAGTGAGGTAAGACCTCTAGGAATTGTCTGATACTTATAAGTCGAGTGAACTTGGTACCTGGTTAGGATACATGACTTATATGCCGGTATTAGATTATTACCCTAGTTGACTTGTGTATCTATAGACACAAGGTGGCAAATAGCAAGAGGAAACAAGATTAGAAGTGATAAACAATTGATTGATTGATAACGTGAAGTTTTGAAATGAATCCTTTCCGATCCAGGGAAAACCGAACACAACTTGAGGTGATGAGTGTAACAATAGACTCTTAATGAGTACATAGAAGCTTGGAAGAAGTATTGTATATGTATTTGGAACTAGTAAATCGGTTATGTACATGGATTGTAGGCTATGAAGGGTATTGTAATGAAGGGAAGTTTTAGTACGGAATTAGTAATTGGAGAATGTAATGTTATGTGTGTAGAACTCGGATTTCCGGTCCATCAGACCGACGCGTGTATGTAGAAGTAGTTGCCTTGTAGTCACGTGGGGTGACAACGGCATTGTATCACCCATTGTATGTAAGTATATATCCGCTGCGTGTATCTGATTTGTAAGGAGATTGGACGGTAAGCACCGTATAATGGTAGGGGTGTTACAAAAAGTGGTATCAGAGCGAAAGTATCGCTCTGATGACTGGAAATACCGAGTTTAGGAAACACCGAGTTAGGATTTAGAAGCTTAGGCTAAGGGCTGAGTGATAAGCATTAGAGATATGCTAGTTAGGAACTACCGGTGAGTACCGGATACCTATGATACCAGACCCGCCCTCCACTAACCCTATTGTATAACTTGGGAAAGTACGCCAGAGAGAAGGAAAGACCTCTCATACTCGGAAAACCGATCTGGCAGTGGGGAAGCAATCACACAGTAAACAAGAACCGACACGTAGTAGATTCCAAGAAATGGAAGACCCGGAGATGAATCCCGGATGAACAATAATACCCGCACTTAATAGCGGTGGAATGAGCACTCCAACCATAAGGAGGCTACAACTTACAACAGCATGGGGCGACGTGCTTAGCAGTCGCGAGAACCTAGCTAATCAATCAGCAGCAGGAAAAGAAGCGCTAAACGTACAACGAACTGGAAAAGGAACAGTAATGGGACCCGAGACACAGGCCTGCGGGACAACAGTAAAAGCCAAGCGGCACCACCAACGGCATGCTAGCTGGCTAAGAACATAGTCAGAAGTGATTAACTCTAAATTACAACGCCAAAAGGCTGCAACACCTGGCCAGTACGGCTCAGACAACTACAAGGACAACCATGAGATATAATTCAATAGGACTAACATAGAAGTAGGGCCTAAACAAGGAAGCTCAGTAACCACCACAAATGAGTGGGAACGAGCCACAAGAACGACACTAAACCAAATAGAGTGGGAACCTCCAAGGATTGGAGAAGTACCCAGATCAATGACAGCCATGTCAAACTTACTAAGAAGTTACTCGGAAGAGTAATTAACCCAAGTAAACGATCTACAAGATCAAAGGAAGAGTCAACAAGACAATCGAGAACCAGTGAAAACCATACCGTGACCGGTATCGGTTTACCCAAAAACCACCAGTACTACGCACTTGCCACGGCAAGTGCAGTAAGGACAGGAGCATGTAAAGGAACTTTTAACATACCACAGGTACGTAGTAATGTACCGTGACAGCGATGAAGCGACTACAGGAATAAACATCCTAAAACTGAAGGAATGAAACCCTGGAAGGGCCTGACTGCCTGACCACTACATTTAGAACACACCAGTCAGCGGGAAGCTAGACTTGGCCAAGACCTCAAGAATGGCTATGCCATGAAAGACTTCTTTTGCCACCGCACCATGTTTTAAAACCAATTTTTCTTTCAAAACCACAAACTTTTCTTTTGAACCTTGGATTTTAAAACCCAAACCAACAGGATCACGGTGAGTATCATAGAATGATACAAGAGGAGTTGACAATAGAATACTTCACCTAGGCGTGTGACGAGCACTACGAGTGTACCCAATTACGGGATGTGGGACAACCGCACTCCGAAGGAGCTTGCGGGCCTGACACGTAGTCGGGTAAGTGGTAACGTATCAGCATGGTACCCCACGTATGTATACATGTAGTGTACGACACACGGGAAGTAGTCAGCTCCGTTCTACGGACCATCAGTGAGTTCAAACCAGAACAACTGGACACCTCAGACAATTCAGCATAAAGGAACTCAGAAGACCCATATGAATATAAGGAGCAAGAACTAGGAAGTGCAAAGAGCACAGACTAAAAGTATAGACATTGGATATGTCCCAAGGACACCAAGCAAATATATGACAGCGGGAAGGATACCCAGCCTAAACACAGTAAGGCAATCGCCTAACGTGAACACACGATACTCAACAACGGGGCAAAGTCCCCAAGAGCAATCACAAGATTACCACTAAATATAATCCGTCATCGAAAAGGGTATTAAACCTAGTCTCAAGCGCTAGGAGCAAGTATAAACAGTCTACCCAACGACGGGAGACGTCACAAACCTAAAGAAGATAGCTTAATACAATACCATAAGACGGTATGGAGGACAACACTTGTCATAAACATTAGCCGGATGTAACGGCATAACTACCAACACCCAGGAGCGATCCTTGAAGGGGTCTGCGTTAGCAACAGTTGAATAAGCATAATGATATGAGCACGGGAGCTAAAACGAACATTCGGTTAGGACACCGAAGGGATTTCACTTAACAGGAAACACCCTAAGGTACTGAGAGGCACCTATTAATACCATTTTGCCAAAAGGGCCTCCTATAAACGGAAGCGTGATGTCACGACTTGCCATGAGCCAGTAATACCTCCAACCCCATAATGGTATACAAGGAGTGAAAAGATGTATAAGCAGCTTGCAAAGAGCATAGCTTGCAGCAATAAGGCTTGAAAGCCATCAACCAACTATGTTAGTTAAGCCTTAACGGTTGCATAACCCACACCATTTAGTGGCAAGACATGCAAGAGATAATACCTCATACGACAAGAAATCAACAACTGGACCATCAGTTCAAACCCAACATCCTGAGTGGCTTGGAGTAATGGCCATCTCAGAGTCACTGTCACTAGAGCACCAGTTAGTACAGTTGACAAGCTTTTAATTACCCTCCATGCCTACTGTAGCTAATAACACAGAGGCATAAGAATCAGGATAATGCCAACATTGGCTTAGTCCACATTTGGACACTACGAGAAACCCAAGGGAAGGTACTCCTCGTTAGCCAAAGACCACCAATGTGGTGAAGGTGTGAACCCTTAGAAAGGCTTCCATCTATTATAACAGTAAAGCCTACGCAAATAGATATTGCCAACAGGCGATGGAATAAGGAAATGAGATTTCCAAACCATTATGACTTAAGGAGTAAGCATACTCCATATGCACCCAAGCATGTGGTGAACCATTGTATAAACACCAACATGGCAAACCTTGTCATGAGATCTATGAGTGGAAACAAGCCTCTCAACAAGAACTTCATTTATCAATGATAGAACGGGACCAGAAAACCCTTGAAGTTCTTGGGACGTCCCGGTGAGGTACATACCCAAGTAATACTGCACAGCCAGAGCCCATAACCAATGCTCAGCTTTGGGAGGAGAGTAATCGTCAAAAACAATCAATGTGAGTGCACATTGCACACCACGAATGACCAATGCTCAAGAGAGCCTGTAACCCGATAAATTACTTCATCCTTGGTCAACCAAGATACCTGGTAGATTGTACCTTAAATGATGATAGAATGTGAGGTAATCTAACCTACACATAAAACCTAAGTTGAATAAGACATCTCCACATTGGGAAATAATCACATCACGGTATGCTACGACAACCGTCATACACACGAACAGGGGAAACCCTCAGTGTTCATACCATAAGGAAATGGTGCCAATGACAGTGGCAATAAGTAAAGAGGAACTATCACAGTAACGGAAACAGTAAAAAACAATGTTGTACAATGAGTAAGAATACGGTGCGCAACAAGCGACCGCTATAAGGAAGTAGCAGATAATGATACGGAGTATAAGTATGAGAAGACAAGCAGAAATATTCCTTCCTATCACATAAGTGACTTACTGTCAAGCGTTTACGCCTCTGCACTCTGTATGACTGAGTGTTTGGTATTGCACTTGTTCAGCTAACGATCTAATGGGATGGCTAGGGATATGGAGAATGTAAACCATAGTAAACCTTCCTTCACCAACAACATGGCATAAGCCAGTTAAGCAAGCTTAGCAACAAACCGTGCGGCCTAAGGCCAAAGAAGCACGAAGAGTGTAACACACACTAACAATCACAAGATGTGAATTCCATCGGAATAAAAGGTGAAAGAAGATGTATGAAAGTCACTAGAACCGACGCATAGAAATGCAAGGTCATACAAGTAAAGAACACTTGTACTGGACCAGAGGAACTGGTATGTTTCAGAAACTATTGACACCAGAGGAAGCACTACAACTAAGTAGTGACTTAACCTCGCCCGACAATAAGTCGGAGGAACTTAGTGAATAATCGTGGAAGCACGAATAGCATGTGCAGTTGATTACCAGAGAGCTGGTTACAATCTACAACTAACTATAGTTCAAACATGGTAAAAGAATACCGCAATTGTTTAGTAACCCGAGTTATCAGGGTCAAGCAGCTAAGAAGTATACCTAGTGAGTATAATAGAAGGCTATTAATGCCTTGAAGCCGGTTAGGCTAGAACCGAATTAATTATGAGTTAAATAAACTCATATAGGAATTCTTGGTACAAAGACTAAACCATCGGTATGGTTAAGACCCTTTGACCAGAGCATATTGTACAGTATACCGTAGTGAAGCTAAACGCTTCAGATTGCCCAAATTGATTAAACCAATGTTTAATAATAATAACATATGGTAGATTACGTGGGCGTAATCCCTTTTAAGGGGGGTAGAGCGAAACCGCATAATGAGAATTTCATGAATAAAACTCATAAACAATAATGTGCTTAGCACAGACGAGAATCAAATTGATGATTGGTACTATGTAAATAAACATATGTATTCAATTATATTGAAATTATGGTAATTAGGCATGAGAGATGCAAATACCATAGGATGGATGTACCTACCTTGTAACACCGTGTAAGAGTATTAGTAAAAGAAAAGTAATGAGTAGTGGACGGAGCTCCACAAGTATTGTAGCCTTGAAGAAGTAGTACGAAGTAAATGAGAATAGTAGATGAATGAATTCTAAGAGTAGTGTATTCGTAAGTAGGTTATTGGAAGTAAATTGAGAACAACTAAATTCTACAAGTATGGTAATTCCTAGTTAGAATATTTGAAACAATGGAGAGTAATGGATGGAAGTAGTGAAGGTGGATGAAGTGAGCACTTAGGTATTGAACCACGGAGTAAAGTATTTTGGAAATAGAGTGAGGATGATCGATGGATTGAATCCATCCGTTGGAGACGTATGGATGACTAGGAAGAGTAAAAATATAAACATGAAAATAATTAAATTATTTGTTTGTTTGAAACTGATGTGGGAAGTCGAACTTGATCCTGATCAGATCAAGGGAAACCGAACACAAATTGGGGTGGAAAGATAGTTCAACACTGGTGCTGATCACATCAGGGTCGAACGATTCTTGAAGCTCCCCTCAAGTGGTCACAAGAATCACACATAGGATAGAAGTAATGAAAATAAATTGGAACTTGGAGTTGGATGCTTTAGAAAGATTTCTAATTAGCTATTGGGAAGGATCTTCCTTAGACTAGAGAATGAGGATTTGTTAGAAGCTTATACCGGAGAAGTCGTAGTATAGCGTATTGTATTATTCCAAGGGCAGCGGGACATAGAGGAGTCCTGTGTCGAGATGACCTGAGTGCCGGCGGGATTGTAATGTGTATTGCATGGCTTTGGGGATAGCTTTGCACTGTGTGTATGTATAAATTTTGTAATGAGGAACCGGATGATTGATAGTAACATGGATTGGAGTAAGTATTGTACCTTGGTATGATAGGGAAAGGGGAAACCATGAGTAACGAATTTGGGAATTGTAAGGAGGAAGAATATGTGACTTTTGGTATTAGACATGTAAGAATGAGTAAGCACTGTAAGCCTATAACCTCGAACAACTTTGAGGACAAAGTTCTTAAGGGGGGTAGATTGAAATACCCCGAACTTAAATATAGGGATTAAAATTTAATCCAATATGTAATTAAGGGCCTAATGACGCCTAAATAATATTGGTAAGGAAAAATAAATCCAAAAGAAATAAAGAGAAACGCTTAAAAGGCGAAAACCGCTAAATAAGCATTAAATAACCATAGGAGGTATGAGACCTCGGTTAGCGTATTATAAGGATTCTAAAGGCTTAATTAAGTCTAAATAAATAAGAGGGAACAAATCCCGAAGAAAACGGATCCTTAAAGTGGATTAAAAACACTAACGAACATTAAAGCGCGTTTTCGAGGTAACCGGGAAAACGTGACTTTAAGCGGGTTAAATAGACTCGTAACAATTTTGGTCAACTAAATAATCATTAATAAATATTAGTGAAGCTTTAGAACCAATAAAATCAATAAAACGAGAGATTAGTAAAAACTGTCAAAAACGGGAAGTGTGGGGTAGAAACATAAATAACACGAACTTATGTGTCCAATGTTGTAAAAAGAAATTCAAAACCCACATGGGTCTGTATGGGCTGCGATTTGGCCCCCCTCTCACACTATTAGTTGCCTTTCCATTTGCAAAAAGACAAATCTCTCTCCAATTCACTCATTTCCTCACGTACTCACTCCCCCTCACTCTCTCAATTCGTTCTTTCTTCTTCTCCAAACCACCGAACAGCCATGGAGGAATAAGAGAACTCACACAAAACCTCACCTTCTCTCCTTTGTAACTCCCTCAATACTCTTCCAAAAATCACAAAAATTGTACCATCGTCTTCCTCTCTTCAAGAGCAACAATCCTCTCTTTTCAAAATCCAGAAAAGAGCATTTTCGTTTTTATGGGTATACCCCATTTGGAGCTTCAGGACTACCATTAGAAGGCTCTCCTTCTTCTTGTTCTTCTAAGGTAAAAACATTCTCAAAAACTTTAACTTGTTCTAGCCTCAAAGGCAAAACGAAATCTGAGCTAAAAACCCTGTTTACTCCTTGTGTTCTAGTCGTTTCTGAGCTCATTGGTGGAGTTGGAACCTTGTACGTGAACCACTCCAAGCTTTGTTTGCACTCTTGAGAGGTAAAGGAAATGCTAAACCTAAATCTTATATTTAACCGTACGTAAGGTTAGGTTAGTCTTGGTATTGAATCTGTGGGTTATGATGTTAGACTTGTGAAGTAACCGGTGGAGAAAGAAAAGAAGGCAGAAGAAAGAAAGGAAAGGAAAGAAAACAAAACAGAAGCAAAAACAAGGTAAAAACTTACCTCTGTTCAACCGTGAGCAAATGTGAGAGTGGTACGTATATATATATATTGTTTAACCAATGAAGAACCTACTGTAACCATATAAAACAGATGAGCATAATGGTAGAGTTAACATTAGTTGAAATCTGTCAAACAAAAATACTTAGACTGCTGCTGTGTAAGTATTGAACTGATGCACATATATATATATGTAACTGTCGGATGCATATATAAACTGATGCAGGTTGAACCGATGTTGTTTTGTGAAAGAATTAGTGTGAGGATAATGTAAGGTTATAGGGGAAGCTATGGCAAAATTTACCTAGAAACTATGTCACTTAAGAGCTGTTAGCATTGTAGAAGAGAATGAAAATAAATCAGAAGCAGTAGCAGCAACTCGTTGAACTGCAACAGAGGGAAAATAAGTGGAATAGTGAAAATGGTGAGATAGCAGTAGGTTGAGAGAATTGATTTTGGTGATGAATTTAGGTGAGTTAGATACTTGGATAAGTAGTTAAAACACATAATATTAACATTAGAAACCATAGGGAAGTGATTAAAGGAAGAAGACAATGAAACAGAGCATGGAAATATTTCTGTCGTAACAGACCATTGTTGGTCCGGGACCTAGGTCCTACATTAAGGCCCGGACCAACCTTTCAAAATAAACGTGAGTTTTCAATTTCCTTCTGGTCCGGGACTTGCCCCTGGTGCAAGGACCCGGACCACTTGTCAAAAACAATACGAGAGTTAGAGTAGGTGGTGGTCCGGGACTTAAGTCCCAAACAAGGACCCGGACCACCCCTGTAAAATAGGCCGAGGATTGAGCAATGTTTGGGTCCGGGACTTGCTCCCTGTATAAGGACCGGACCAATACTATAATTCACCCGAGAGCAATTTTAACGGGTTGTAAGATAAGGAATTGTTTGGGTATGGTTATATAAGTTACTTGAGACTTAATTAATCATAATTAAAAACCATTAGGGGTAGGAACAAGTTAGAATAAGAATGTGAAGTAAGTAAAGAATGAAAATAAAATTGTACAAGTAAAAACTAATAAGTATGTAAAATGTATGAAATTGTATAACTCGAATTAGTAAGTATGAACCGGGAAAATTAAGAAGCGAAGTAAGGTTTGTGAATCTTAGCTGATTGCTTGTGTAATGCTATGTATATAATAGGACTTTATTTGTGACACCGGAGGACGTTCGGAAACACGTACAACGGTGAACGGTATGATTTCTTCATGCCCTGTATCCTAATCTGGTTACCCCGATTTGTGTGCTTATTTGATCACCTAAATAAGATAAAAGCATGAATCGGACTATATGCACCTACTTGTGCGTGTGATTGTATTGTTCTCGATATTTGTCTTGAACACTAGTTTGTATAATTCATGAAATATGAATGATGGATGAATGGTATTCGAACCTCGTATTATACTTGTGTAATGTATTGTACCTCGTATGTATGTGTATGTGTGTATTGTATTATTGTGGCTTGAATGTTGACTTGTGCTAATTCCCAACTATCTAACTCCTAACTTAAGAGAGTAAATTGGAATGAGTACAAGTCCGATATAGCTTCGGCCACGCGTGAGGATGCGGAGTCACGAGAGGTTGGCTGCAATTCCTGACTCTTAAACTGGTCCGCGGCCCAAACCCCTTAAATGGGTAGCATCCCGGATTGGTGAGTCAAGTAAATCCCGGTGGTGGGACGGGTGTAGTCCCCGGGCCGGAGGTCCCGACGACTTAACATGAGTAAGAGTAAGAGTAAGAGTAAGTAAGTATGGATCCGTAAGTATGTATGAGTATGTATGCGTAAGTAATATGAGACGAGTAAAAGAGTAATCTCCACCCGATTAACCCGGGTGGACAAATGAAGCTAACACAGTATTGGACATTGTATATGCATTGTGTATGGATTTGGTATGTAATGATTATGTAACGTGCAGGTATTGTGAATGTGTATTCGGAAGAAGGTAAGTAAGTATTGTTGGACTTGTATAACTTCTTGGTATGTGTTGGAATGTATTCGTGTACTCCTTGTGTAAGTATTGTAGTATTGTATTTAAGAGCATGTATGCATGTATGCTTGAATGAAAATGAACTGCATGTATTCGACCAAGTGGTCGGCGTACCCTCACTAGTACGGGGGTATGCGGTTATCATGCTCGGCGAAAGCTGACCCCTTCGGGGGACATTTTTAGTGTGCAGGTACCCGAAGAGGACATAGTCAAGGCATGAGACCGGTGACTACACTCGGATAGTAGAAGTAGAATGTAGAAGTGTATCAAGTGGTACACCCTTGTACTTGGGAAGTAAATAGTTGTGAGGAATGGGTACACATAGACTCTTAATGAGTACATAGAAGCTTGGAAGAAGTATTGTATATGTATTTGGAACTTAGTAAACTCGGTTATGTACATTGTATTGTATGGGCTATGAAGGAGTATTGTAATGAAGGGAAGTTTTAGTATCGGAATTAGTAATTGGAGAATGTAATGTATGTGTGTAGAACTCGGATATTCCGGTCCATCAGACCGACGCTGTATGTAGAAGTAGTTGCCTTGTTAGTCACGTGGGTGACTAACGGCATTGTATCACCCATTGTATGTAAGTATATATCCGCTGCGTGTATCTGATTTGTAAGGAGATTGGACGGTAAGCACCGTATTAATGGTAGGGTGTGTTACACTTACGCCATTTAAATGATACCCATGTATAAAACATCTACCCCGTCCTACTCTCGAACGCTTCCAGCTCCTTGTACCTGAAATAGAAAAGGAGAGAAAGGGTGGCCCCCAAGGGGCTCAGAACCTTTGCTGGTATGGTAATCCCGAGCCACATGCTACCGGGCCACGCACAAACTAATGTCGTCTTAGCATTTGCGATTGATTATATTTAATCATGCATGCAACTGTAAACACCCAACACAAAAACATTTCGCCTCAATGGGCTCAACAAACGGATAATACATCCGTACTTGATGAGTCACTCATGGTATTCATTATCCCTAGAGTGTGTTCCTCCTCTAACGGAGCTACTTCCTTAATAGACGTCACTTACCCTTAATTCGGGTTATCCTTAAACGCCTCTTGTCACAAACTGGGATTCATTTCCATGATCCACACACTCCATATCTTACAACATATCACATTCCTCACATAACAAAACATAACAACACTTTTCTCGTTCGACGTACACATGATAACATCGCATTCATTTTAAACCTCTAACGTATACATATCATAGCATAGCAGGGAAATTGCCTAGCACAATAACAACACAAAACACCATAAGATCGGTTCACACAAGGAACCTTCCACCATAGTTAGTATACATAGTGAGCCTAGAGATTATTGCCAATCTAATGCTAAGCTCGTTACCAACCTCGTTACCGTCCAGTTATATCGAACGGTTAACTTAAACCCAAGGTTGTGTCGGATATAGTAATCCCAAGCACACCGAAATAACATTGTATGCCCTTGTGGCCCGACGTGAGTCAGTAAACTAGCTTTGGATAAGCTAAGGGAAGATTGAAACCAAATTGGAATACAACCTATACATACACCAAGAGAGTCGAACCGGATATGACATCGACTCCCGCCCTCACACGCGTGCCGGAACATGACCGGACTCCTCACCCCCCATTAGTACATATAACTTATAAATAAGTAGTTAAGATCCATTATGGGGCCTCCACATCCACACACCATACGGTATCATAACCGAGTAAGCACACAAGGGAGGTTCACACACTTGCACACAACAACAATATCCAACTAACTCACACATAGCCGTGGTTAGAACGTTCCCAAAGTTTGGGTCGTTAAACTCCGAATACCGATCTCTCACGTGTCCTAGTTCTAGTTAGCTAAGGTTTAACACTTATTTGAGTTGTTAAACGGTATCGGAGACCAGATGCGCCACATAAATGAATTACTATAAACTCATTACATGTTTTAATCTTACAAGGTGGCAAACACTCAGAAAAACACATTGGCATACAAGCCGGTGTAATCCGGTAGGACACAGGTTGCAAGAAAACCATACCTGTCACCGGAGTCCACTTTACCACGTCCACTTATGTTCCTCGAGCAATTCTCGAACAACTGATAACATTACATACACTTTTATTAACATCGGGGTTGCATGATTATTTAATGTCTAATGCTTATAATTTTTTCCCGTTAGTTTAGTCACATAAACTTGCATTTTTAAACTTGAGTTACTTTCACATTTTATTACAACTTTTCACCACTTAATTGTCATTAAAACTCACCTAACATGTCTTAAACAACCTTTATAACATCATTACTAACTTTTACCATTTTTAGATAACATTCCCATCTTAAAACAACATTTTTTGTCATATTGTGGCCTGTCCGAACTTGTGTCCGAACCTCAAGTTCGGACGCAAGCCGTGACTTTAGACAGAAAACAGACACACGTCCAAACTTTGTCCGGACTTCGGAAGTTTGGACGTGAGTCGAGAATCTCTTAATGCGGAAATCCATGCGTCCGAACATGTGTCCGGACTTCCCAAGTTCGGGACACAGTTCGAGTGTGCAAAATTCTTACCCAACAGAGCCTGTCCGAACTTCCATGTCCGGACGGAAGTTCGGACAGGGCAAAATGCTCAATTTCAAGCCTTTAAACACTTAGCCAAATTTCTCCAAAGCCTCCAACACTTATAGTATTCTTCTCCTTAGGTTCCTAAGTGGTATTCCTAGCCATTCTAATCATTATACCAAGACATTCTTCCACACAACATCATTACCTAACATCATTTCTTACAAACTAAAACTCCTTAGGTCATCCTGAAATACTTTTTTTTCTAAGCTTACACTTTCTCCTTATTTACCAAAGTTTGCCTAAGTCCTTACTAAGTCCAAAAGACTTTGGTACATACTAAAACCTCAAGATGATGCCTAAGTCCTTATTACACTCTAGAACACTTCCTAGTTCATCAAAATTCCTTTAAAAACATCTTGAACTCCTTATGCATTCCTGAATTTCGACATAGGTTCTCCTAGCAATTGTTACACCTAGGCACATTGCTTTCACCATTAAACACTCAAGAACACCTAAATCCATCAAAAACACCATCACACACCAAGACTTCACCAAATTTACACTACATCACAATATAGTGCACAATTTAAATTGCTTGGCACTTAGGCCCTTAAATAACATGGCTCTTAGGCCCTTAAATTGCTTAAACCTTAAACACTGAATTTCCACCATATATAAGCCTTTGACCTGCAAATACATACACCAAGACATATGTTCTTTTACTAGTCTCCTTGAGAACACTTTACTAAGTCATTCACCATTTGCTCTTTAGGTAGTTTTAACAAGCATTATAAGCTCATTTCTCCTAAGGCATTAAACCACATTAGGTTAGTATATTTACCTCTTTTCCACCCAAACTTCTTTCTTGTTTCCTTATAAAACCGGTAAGGTATTTGATTCCTTGTCAACTACTAAACAATATACCAACATTGAAATGAGTATATAAGCTTTATGCTTCATCTCATTGTAAACCCTAGGTTTACATTGTTTCAAAAACATTAATGTAGTTGTTTTACCTTGGTCTTTGAAGAGAGTTTGAATATCTATCAAGAGAGGACTCCACCTAGTCCATGGAAGGTTGGAATGAACTAGAACAAAGTCAACCAAGAGCACCATTAATGTGCAATTTCGGTCAAGGCAAAAACATGAAGGAAATTGATTTTTCTTTGAGATTCCTTACCTAGAAGCAAAGGAGAGTAATAATATGTAGAAACACAAGCTCAAGCTCCATCAATGGTGGAACTCCATGGCACCGAAATGGTGGTCTTGGAATTTTGAGAAGATAGGAATGAAGAGCTTAATGAGAGGAAGATAATGGTGGTGTTTTTTTGATTTGGTTAAGTGAGCTAGGTTTTTACAAGTGGTCAAAGATGGAGTCTTGGTGGTACTATTGCAAATCGTGAGAAGAGCAGCAAGAAGAGAGGTTGAAGAAGAAGGAACCGTGTGAAATGAGAAAGAAATGAGAGAATGAAGATAAACTTGCTTTTTGAAGATATTGGTATTAAAGCAAATAGTACATTAATTAGTCATTCTTTCTTTTCTAGTAAATTAACAAGAGAGTGGTGAGTCCCACACTTAGAAAACCGGCCCCTTTATACATAAGGGTACTTTAGTCTTTATTTGTCAATTAATTACTTATAACAACATATGTTACAAACTAGCTTATTAAAGTTACTATTCATGAAAACAAGGCACATAGAAGTGAAATTTTTGATTTCCTGTTGATATAGACATCCAAATGTGATACTATATAGTACACATATATATTAAGAGTAATGATGGACATTTAGCCACTCAAAACTCATTTACAAGACAATTTTTCAAAAATGTGCTTTAAGACTCCTTAAAGCACTTTTTGTGTCTTAACTTGTTTTCAAGTGGTTTTCTTTGGTAATTGATTTAATATGTTCATTAACATATTTATAAGGTATAGGTATGACCATTAGGTCTTATACAAATTTATCCCAAGCTTAGAGCACATTTTAGCCCATATTGACCTTAAGGTATTTATTTGGTTTTGTTTGGTTTCATTGTCTACCAAGGTTTCCTAAGGACTTAAT
This sequence comes from Limonium bicolor, assembly GCA_023374045.1. Classification (NCBI taxonomy): domain Eukaryota; kingdom Viridiplantae; phylum Streptophyta; class Magnoliopsida; order Caryophyllales; family Plumbaginaceae; genus Limonium; species Limonium bicolor. The sequence continues at coordinate 311,918,557 of CM041779.1, forward strand.
TAGCCTTATAAAATCATAATTAAATATTATCCAGTCTTGGTAGGCTCTTTGGGTCCTAACCAAGTTCACTCCGAGCTTAGAGCACGTTTTTTGCTCAAACCGTGTGTCTTAGTGTTTTATTGTGTTACTATGGTGTTTAAATTGTACACTGATGTTTCTAAGGCACTTTTTAGCCTTAGATACCATATTTAACATTTAAACAACATACCAAGGTTGGGGTATTTCAATCTACCCCCCTTAAAAGAACTTCGTCCTCGAAGTTCACATTTCCTCGCATCATTGGATTCGAATACGGGAATTACTTTCGAAATTAACTTCCATTACCAACACCCTTACATCCAACCTCGGACTTAACGGTCCGGGCAACATATCCACATTGTACATAACCATATCGTAACATACTTACATGAAACCTCGGACTCACGGTCCGGGTACCTAATAACATTACACTTACATAACAACCCTCAGACTCTCAGGTCTGGGTAACAATACAACAGTTAGACTCATAGGTCTGAATAACATAACACTTTCGAAACTACCACATTAGGACTCAAGGTCTAAAATAATATTTCTTACTCATACCACACAACATGTCTTAGCATGTATAACAAACAGAAATACTTTTCCATCTCTCCATGGGCTCGAGTCCCATGTTGAGTACATATACACTGTGATCCCGCAGAACCCGGTCGCGATGGACACCTTCTGGTCCCCGTTCCTTTGGGAGGAGGTCAAAACATCACATACATTTTTAAAATATACTTCTCATGTCACTGGTCCGAAGACAAAGGCTCATACGTCCTCAGCTCGTGAGCAAGTATTACAAAATATTCTTTACTAGGTTAAGTATATAAGAGAATCCTTTATTCAAAATATGAATCGGCTGTTGTTTTGGAAATGCCATTTGAAATACCTTTTTGAAAACGCAATTCAACTCCAAGTTCAACTCATGCTCCTTGTATCTTTCTTAACGTGGTGTTTGTGACCACTTACAGGGAGCTTCAAGAGTCATCCAACCCTGATGTGATCAGCATCAGTGTTGAACTATCTTCGGCCCCAATTGTGTTCGGCTTCCCTTGATCTCATGATAATCAAGTTTCACCTACCACTTCATTTTCAACCAACAACTAATCAAGCATATTCCCATTTTCTATCTTTTAATCCTTCTAGTCATAATCATTACATCTCCAAGGGATAGAACTCCGTCTATCATTCATCATCCAAATCCAACTTAATTCAAGTTACCTAGGGAATTTAATTCTCACTAGGTTCTATGTCGGTCTCATACCCCTTCATAACACAACACTGTATATATAATATTTTTTTTATCAAAATACAATACATGGTTTACATTTATGCACCGTCGGGGTTTTAGTCCCCGGGAGTTTCTTTACTCCCTTCCACTTGTACTCTCACACACCACTGTTAACAAAATAACACACTTCCCACAATGGTATTCGCATCTTCTTGTGCGCAATTATCACAATTTAACCATAAATGAATGCGTATGTTTGTATAACACACGCGCCAACCACCATAACAAATTATTTTTGTGCAATGCACAACATAGTTCACGTACACTTGTACGGTAAAACACACTAAGCGGCTTTGCGCTCTACCCCCCTTAAAAGGGATTACGCCACGTAATCAATCACTGACATTGGTTTAAAATGTTCTGCCGTCGTGAAGTACTTTAACTTCCCCGCGGTCTGCTATACAATGTGTTCTACTATACAATTCTCTTTGGAGTTTATCTAACTCATAACCGATTTCGGTCCTGGCCTGTGAGGCTTCTAGGCATTGCTAACTAGCCATTCATTCATATTCACAATGTATATCGGTATCTGATGCATGGGCTCACTGGCCTCTGTTGCGCAACTCTGATAATTATAGGGCTAGTTTGCCCCATTCGTTACTGTTACTGTATTGTACATCTCCAATGTATTACCCTTATCTTGGTAATAATGGTTTCTCAACCGACGCATGGTATCTCTTACCCTGAGCGAATTCGGTGAGTTTCACAACTTTCCATCCACTTCTCTCATAACTTACTGCGTAAACTACTATGTAATTCACAATGATTGACTTGCTTCTACCGACTTACTGTCGGTTGAGATTGAGCTACTACCTAATGTGTAGTGCTCTCTCGGTTATTTCCCACACCTGGGGTATATTTCATACCGACATTTGGTATTTAGTGCCACTGTTATCACTTATTCTTAATCATACCTCCACATTTGGTTTCGTACAAGTACTCTCCATTGGTATGACCTTGCATTTCCTATGCATTGATCATTATAGTATTATAGGTTTCTTTCTACATCCACCACAATTAACATTCCCCAGACCCTAGCTATCCCACTCGATCATTACTGCGCAAGTGCAATACCAAACACTCAGTCATACAGAGTGCAGAGGCGTAAACTCTTGACAGTAAATCTCTCATGCGATTACACACTGTGTTTTAGTGAAATCCTTATCACATATACTTGCCACCGGCTTACTGCTCGGTTCATTTGCTATCTCTTACGTTGTATCTCCACTGGGGTTAACTCATAACTCTGCTTACTTATCACTTATCATCAACAATACTTATACAACGGTCGCTTATTGCGCACCGTATCCTTACTCATTATACAATATCAACTTACACTGCATCAGCTATTATATTAGCTTCCGCCATTACAGTGGTCTTGCCACTTATTTGGCTGATTTTTGAATATACAATTTTTTTGAGCCTTTATGTTCCTTGAGCGTTGTTCGCTACACATTCAGCATCACACACCTGTGGTGGTTGCTATCAGACTTATCACTCTTCCCGTCTACACAACTAGTACAAACATTTCCTTTCGTATTAGTCTCATTCAAATCACCCTGTGGGTAACAACAATATGGTTAATCCCTGACATATCTCTTAAACTTGGTTCACCTAACTACCGCTGTTGCGGTCTCACATATCAAGAGGTATCCCCACACTTTAAGCAGTGGTTCGTTATCCGCTTAATACTTATATAACATACACTTCTGCAACCAAACACACTTACATAACACAAGTTGTTGTGGCTTAAGCCTTACTGTCACGATTCCTTCCAGTTGTCTCTTGGCAACTTAGGGTCTTACTGCTAAGTGGGTTACCTTCAATGTCTAATCGAGAGTGATTGTTTCAAATCTTGCGTTTCTGATTACATTGCGTCATCCCACTATGTTTAATCCAAACACCCTTCAAGGACTGCTCCTGGGTGTTACTAAGATATGCCATTACATTTGGCTTGCACTTATGGGTACATTCAGTAAACTACGCCTTCTTGTGTTCTTAGCTGGGTATTCGTTCCAGCTATCATGTTTTATCCCTCAGGCTTCTTAAGTCATATGTGATGTCTTTACATAACAGTCCGTGCTCTTCGCACTTCTTGATTCTATACATTTCCTTGAAATAAACTCACTAGTTCCTTTAGTCTTTTTAACTTAGCTGGGTTCCTTTACTTCAACCTTTCGTGGTAATCCTTAGCTCTTACTTGACTTTTACTGCTGACCGTAGTACGGAGTCGACTACTTCCCGTGTTCAGGACTCTACTCGTATACATATGTGGGGTACCTACTGATACATTATACTTACCCAACTAACCCATAAGTAGGTCTGTCAGGCCCACAAGCTCCTATCGGAGTGCGGTCGTCCCACATTACAGTTGGTACACTCGTAGTGTCCGTCACACGCCTAGGTGAAGTATTCTGTTGTCAACTCCCTTATATTGTCCCGTGACAATATTCATTCTGTGCTTCCCGAACTTAATCGAGGGAAAGTTTATCCATTGTTGAATTCTTATCAACTGCCCTTGGTTTTACTGGTTTGGTTTAGAAGAAGGTTAGAAGAAGTATTGGTTTGAAAGAAAATCTGGTTTTGAAAAGGAAGAGTTTGAGTAATCTGAGTTTGAAAGAAAAATTTCATGGTTTCACAACATCTTCTTACCTTAACCAAGTCTAGCTTCTTGCTGACTGGTGTACTTACAATTACAGGGTTAGGCTAACAGGCCCTTCCACTGTTATGACGATCACATTTAACTTTATGGTACTTTACCAAGTACTTTGTAGTGGTTATTAATTTCGCCGAACAGCCCTGTTATAGCAGCACTTGCTATGGCAAGTGCGCCATGCTAACTGGCTATCGGTTTAACACATACCGGTTGTGGTATTGTTTTTACCCGCACTGTCATCAGTGGCCTTGTTGGCCCTTACTGATCTTACTGTCTTGACAATAACTCCTCTAGGTGACTTCTCACTGTCTTCACGTGATAATCATCAACTAGGGTGTTTTCCATTCTGGAGAGACCCCTTTTTTTGTATTGTTTCCTCTTTGTAGCCCGTTCCACGTATCTGTCATGGTTGCTGAGACTTGTCTCTTGTTTGGGCACTACGTTGTAGTTCTTTTATTGGTTGGATACCGTTGGTGTATCACTTAACAACTGCGGTTTCGTAGACACTTCTCTCGGGTTCCATTAATCCACTTCTTGCTGTTGCACGGTTGGTGCGTTGCAAGCTGGTTGTCTCGACTGCTCGGCATGTCGACCCAGGTTGCCGGAAATTCTATTCTCCCATACACCAGATTCTTCATTCTTTATATGAAATGCGGTGAGCATTGTTCAGATGGAGACCGTCTCCGGGATTCCCAGTTTTCGGGATCAACCGTATGACAGGTTCTCCGTACCTTTAAAGGTATTTAATAACAGCCAGATCGGGTATTCCCGAGTAAGAGAGGACTTCATCTCCTGGCGTTCTTTCCCGAGTTATAAATCAGGGACTGTGGAGGGCGGGATGGATACTGTAGGTTTCCAGTATTCGCTGGCAGTTCCTACTAGCGTATCACTCACGCTATCACTCAACCCTAACCCAAGTACTAAAATCTTAACTCGGTACTTCCTAAGCTCGGTAATTCAGTCATCAGAGCGATACTTCGCTCTGATACCACTTTTTGTAACACCCCAACTACCACCGTACACATAACATCAAACTGCAGCGGAAAATTCAACTCATCACATTACTTATTTCAATGGTGTTACACGCCGTTAACCACCCACGTGGCTAACAAGGCTAATACATGTACTTTGTATCGGTCTGATGGACTAGATTCCCGAGCAACTACCCGTTACATTTGCTTCCCTTAACAACAACCCATATACTTTATACATTCCAACCGTACCGAGTATTTACAAACTAATGCCGATAATAATTTCGGTCTTACTACACCTACAATGCTTACGCCATTTAAATGGCTACCCATGTATAAACATCTACCCCGTCCTACTCTCGAACGGCTTCCAGCTCCTTGTACCTGAAATAGAAAAGGAGAGAAAGGGTGGCCCCCAAGGGCTCAGCACTTTGCTGGTATGGTAATCCCGCAGCCCACATGCTACCGGGCCACGCACAACTAATTGTCGTCTTAGCATGCGATTGATTATATTTAAATCATGCATGCAACTGTAAACACCCAACACAAAACATTTCGCCTCAATGGGCTCAACAAACGGATAATACATCCGTACTTGATGAGTCACTCATGGTATTCATTATCCCTAGAGTGTTCCTCCTCTAACGGAGCTACTTCCTTAATAGACGACACTTACCCTTAATTCGGGTTATCCTTAAACGCCTCTTGTCACAAACTGGGATTCATTTCCATGATCCACACACTCCATATCTTACAACATATCACATTCCTCACATAAACAACAACTTTTTCTCGTTTCGACGTACACATGATAACATCGCATTCATTTTAAACTCTAACGTATACATATCATAGCATAGCAAGGGAAATTGCCTAGCACAATAACAACACAAAACACCATAAGATCGGTTCACACAAGGAACCTTCCACCATAGTTAGTATACATAGTGAGCCTAGAGATTATTGCCAATCTCATGCTAAGCTCGTTACCAACCTCGTTACCGTCCAGTTATATCGAACGGTTAACTTAAACCCAAGGTGTGTCGGATATAGTAATCCCAAGCACACGAAATAACATTTGTATGCCCTTGTGGCCCGACGTGAGTCAGTAAACTAGCTTTGGATAAGCTAAGGGAAGATTGAAACCAAATTGGAATACAACCTATACATACCCCAAGAGAGTCGAAACGGATATGACATCGACTCCCGTCCTCACACACCATACGGTATCATAACGAGTTAAGCACACAAGGGAGGTTCACACACGCACACAACAACAATATCCAACTAACTCAACACATAGCGTGGTTAGAACGTTCCCAATGTTTGGGTCGTTAACTCCGATACCGATCTCTCACGTGTTCCTAGTTCTAGTTAGCTAAGGTTTAACACTTATTTGAGGTTAAAACGGTATCGGAGACAAGATGCGCCACATAAATGAATTACTATAAACTCATTACATGTTTTAATCTTACAAGGTGGCAAACACTCAGAAAAAACACATTGGCATACAAGCCGGGTAATCCGGTAGGACACAGGTTGCAAGAAAACCATACCTGTCACCGGAGTCCACTTACCACGTCCACTTATGTTCCTCGAGCAATTCTCGAACAACTGATAACATTAATACACTTTATTAACATGGGGGTTGCATGATTATTTAATGTCTAATGCTTATAATTTTTTTCCCGTTAGTTTAGTACAGAACCTGCATTTTTAACTGGGAGTTACTTTCACATTTTATTACAACTTTTCACCCACTTAATTGTCATTAAAACTCACCTAACATGTCTTAAACACCTTAACCTATAACTCATTACTAACTTATTACCATTTTAGATAACATTTCCCATCTTAAAACAACATTTTTGGTCCATATTGTGGCCTGTCCGAACTTGTGTCCGAACCTCCAAGTTCGGACGCAAGCCGTGACTTCAGACAGAAAACAAACACACGTCCGAACTTGTGTCCGGACTTCGGAAGTTCGGACATGAGTCGAGAATCTCTTAATGCGGAAACCCATGCGTCCGAACATGTGTCCGGACTTCTCAAGTTCGGACACAGTTCGAGTGTGCAAAATTCTTACCCAACAGAGCCTGTCCGAACTTCCATGTCCGGACGGAAGTTCGGACAGGGCAAAATGCTCAATTTCCAAGCCTTTAAACACTTAGCCAAATTTCTCCAAAGCCTCCAACACTTATAGTATCTTCTCATTAGGTTCCTAAGTGGTATTCCTAGCCTATTCTAATCATTACACCAAGACATTTCTTCCACACAACATCATTACCTAACATCATTTCTTACAAACTAAAACTCCTTAGGTCATCCCTGAAATCCCTTTTTTTTCTAAGCTTACACTTTCTCCTTATTTTACTAAAGTTTGCCTAAGTCCTTACCTAAGTCCAAAATGACTTTGGTACATACTAAAACCTCAAGATGATGCCTAAGTCCTTATTACACTCTAGAACACTTCCTAGTTCATCAAAATTCCTTTAAAGCATCTTGAACTCCTTATGCATTTCCTGAATTTCGACATAGGTTCTCCTAGCATTTTGTTACACCTAGGCACATTGCTTTCACCATTAAACACTCAAGAACACTAAATCCATCAAAAACACCATCACACAAGACTTCACCAAATTTACACTACATCACAATATAGTGCACAATTTAAATTGCTTGGCACTTAGGCCCTTAAATGCATGGCTCTTAGGCCCTTAAATTGCTTAAACCTTAAACACTGAATTTCCACCATATATAAGCCTTTGACCTGCAAATACATACCCAAGACATATGTTCTTTTACTAGTCTCCTTGAGAACACTTTACTAAGTCATTCACCATTTGCTTTAGGTAGTTTTAACAAGCATTATAAGCTCATTTCTCCTAAGGCATTAAACACATTAGGTTAGTATATTTACCTCTTTTCCACCCAAACTTATTTCTTGTTTCCTTATAAAACCGGTAAGGTATTTGATTCCTTGTCAACTACTAAACAATATACCAACATTGAAATGAGTATATAAGCTTTATGCTTCATCTCATTGTAAACCCTAGGTTTACATTGTTTCAAAAACATTAATGTAGTTGTTTTACCTTGGTCTTTGAAGAGAGTTTGAATATCTATCAAGAGAGGACTCCACCTAGTCCATGAAAGGTTGGAATGAAGCTAGAACAAAGTCACACCAAGAGCACCATTAATTGTGCAATTTCGGTCAAGGCAAAAGCATGAAGGAAATTTGATTTTTCTTTGAGATTCCTTACCTAGAAGCAAAGGAGAGTAATAATATGTAGAAACACAAGCTCAAGCTCCATCAATGGTGGAACTCCATGGCACCGAAATGGTGGTCTTGGAATTTTGAGAAGATAGGAATGAAGAGCTTAATGAGAGGAAGAGAATGGTGGTGTTTGTTTTTGATTTGGTTAAGTGAGCTAGGTTTTACAAGTGGTCAAAGATGGAGTCTTGGTGGTACTATTGCAAATCGTGGAAGAGCAGCAAGAAGAGAGGTTGAAGAAGAATGGAACCGTGTGAAATGAGAAAGAAATGAGAGAATGAAGATAAACTTTGCTTTTTGAAGATATTTGTTCTTATAAAGCAAATAGTACATTAATTAGTCATTCTTTCTTTTCTTAGTAAATTAACAAGAGAGTGGTGAGTCCCACACTTAAGAAAACCGGCCCCCTTTATTACATAAGGGTACTTTAGTCTTTATTTGTCAATTTAATTACTTATAAACATATGTTACAAACTAGCTTATTAAAGTTACTATTCATGAAAACAAGGCACATAGAAGTGAAATTTTGATTTCCTATTGATATAGACATCCAAATGTGATACTATATAGTACACATATATTTAAGAGTAATGATGGACATTTAGCCACTCAAAACTCATTTACAAGACAATTTTTCAAAAATGTGCTTTAAGACTCCTTAAAGCACTTTTTGTGTCTTAACTTGTTTTCAAGCTTGGTTTTCTTTGGTAATTGATTTAATATGTTCATTAAAATATTTATAAGGTATAGGTATGACCATTAGGTCTTATACAAATTTATCCCAAGCTTAGAGCATATTTTAGCCCATATTGACCTTAAGGTATTTATTTGTGTTTTGTTTGGTTTCATTGTCTACCAAGGTTTCCTAAGGACTTAATTAGCCTTATAAAATCATAATTAAATATTATCCAGTCTTGGTAGGCTCTTTGGGTCCTAACCAAGTTCACTCCGAGCTTAGAGTACGTTTTTGCTCAAACCGTGTCTTAGTGTTTTATTGTGCTTTACTATGGTTTAAATTGTACACTGATGTTTATAAGGCACTTTTTAGCCTTTAGATTCCATATTTTAACATTTAAACAACATACCAAGGTTTGGGGTATTTCATGTAAAAATTATTGTAATGTCTTATATTGATTCCTAGCTCAAAATAGAGCATTTTTACCCTAGACAATTCGGTATGAACAAGGATGTAACTTAGGTAACTTTTATGACATTAAAATGTGTCTTAAGGTAAATATTTTCCATATATGTTATAGATTATATTTTTGGTATATTATACCATATAGTTTCGGTTTTTGGTACCCTAGGTGGTGTACATAATTTTTGTATAATTTTTAGAAGCTTAACAAAGCTTATAACATAAAGTTTTCCTTAGTAAACTTACTTCTTAACAAGGATGGTTAAGTGCTTGAACTCTTCTTGAATCTCCAAGCTTCTCCCAAGGAAATGTTGCTGTTTTATCTCCACTTCGGTTATATGCAAGTGAAGGAGGTTTAGGAGTTAGATCTTCAATAAAGATCTTAAGTAGATTTGTAAGTAGTTTTCCAAGGATTTACCTTAAGCTTTTCTCCTTATAAATTCGGCTCACTTAAGGTGGATGAAGAACCAACTTTCCTTCATGAAAATGAAGAAGAAAAGAACCTTAGAAGAAGTAGAAATCGGTTGCACATAAAAATGTGCTTTAAGGATTTTCAAGCATGAAAACTACCTTAAGATAACCTTGAGATGCTCCTTGGATTAATGTTGGTTTGGACAACCTCCTTGGAGTATTAGTTGATGCCGAAATGCTATGGTTGTGCTAGGAAGAGTTTTGCTTCAAGGCTTGACAAGAAATGCTAGGAAATTACCTTAAAGATGAAGATAGAAGTTAAAACTCCATTAATGGACTTAAGAGCTTCAAAGGAAGAAGATGAAGGAAGAAGAGAGGGACTTACCAACCGGTTGCAAGGAGGGAATGAGATGGGAATTGCGACCGTATAGTATAAGTCAAGTTTGCTTGATTTTTGTTTTGTTAATTTTTAATGTCAATTGACTAGTCTTTTCATTAGTTTATTCCATGGGTTATTTGCTCAATAAATGCCCATGTTAATGCATATGTTCGGCCATGTGGTGTGACAAGGCAAGGTGGAAGAAAATAATGTGAGCTAGAAGACAAGGAAATTTAGGTAAGGTTTGTTCTTTTGATTTTTCTATGTTTATGCTTGTCTTCTTCTTCCTTGTAGGTGGCCGAATTCAAGGGTTGTATGGAGTGTCTCAATCGGCAATGAAGAGCCAAGGACAAGCATGGATGGTCACTTAAATTTTAAGAAATCAAAAAGGTGGAATCTAGATCTACTTTTTGCCTTTTTCATTTTGTTTTTGTCTAGCCAACATGGCCTTGTTCCCTTGCATAATTTCGACAGCGTGCAGGTCAGATAAGACCTACATTCTTTTGCCATTAAGTATTATAGCACATGGGAAGGTGAGTCACCATGTCCTATGCCTTTTATAAGTTTTTAATGCAAGTTTTATACTAGTTTTTGGACTGAAAATCGGCCCCTATAGAGCACCTGGTTTGACACTGCCTTTAGTTGATTTAGAGGGTCATTTTAACCCTATTTAAGATCCTTAATTCGTGGCATGTCAAAAACTACAAGGTAATTGCGTAAAACGCGTTTTAGTGACACCCGAAGGTGTGTTTTTGTGCTCTAAGGAAATTTTGGGAAATAAATTGTCTTTATGAGTTCCAAGTGTTTATAAACACTTATTATAGTAAATAATGATATATTAAGACATTACATTGAGTTATATGGGGTTACATCACATAATTTACGGGCCATCGGGACACTCCCGGGCAAAAAGGAGCGTTAAGAAATTCCCCCGAGCACTTTGTTGAATTTTGAGAAACTAGCTCGTGGGTTCTCTTTAGAATGATTATTAATGATGTTAGGAACTCTAAGAATTAATTTTATAGGAGTTCGTGCCACCTCGGCACTCCTCCGGGCCTTTCGTGCTTTAAGGGGCGTGCGTGAGCACTCCCGAGCATTTTGCGTTTTTGACTGAGTATAGCCTAGGGAATATGTTTATATATTCATATAATGAGTGTATGACCATTTGGTTTGAGTTTTAGAAGGTCATACAAGGTCATGCTTGATCACATGTTTCTAAGGCGTTTTAGCGTTTATGGTGAAACGACTATTTTTACGTAACGTTCTCATGCATGGGTTTGCATGCGTACGTGAAATGATTTATATTTGGATTATTTTCCATTAAATAATGGTTTTATAATGTTAATTAGATTTGGGGTATTTCACTTATAATCTTGTTGAAAGCTAACACTGGTGTACCTGTTGAATTTCTCAAAAGACCACCAATCTGTATCGGAACATCTTTCCTTTTAAAGACTTCAATACAGATAGAGGTGATACCTGTCAGGGGAGGCCACCAGGGCGACAGATTTCCCCTAAAAGATTGTTGCAGGGAGGAGGAATCCGAATACGCTGCAATGAAAGCTTGGTTATGCTCGATGACAGACCACCAAGCCAGGGTAGAATCATGTCTACACTTGTTCCTTGCATCATAAATCACCCACATCATATTGGCCACATCGGACAACTTACTTTTTCCCCACATTTTTGCTTTAAAAATAAACCAATCAATGATATCTTCATTATCAGAGGTAGGAATATCGTGGATATCAATTACAGAAGTCCACAAAGAGGCAATAGCACAACATCTAAAGAAACAGTGAGTTTGGGAGTCTCTATCGCCACAAAAGAAGCATTCAGAAGGGCCCTGAATACGCTTCCCAATATTACCTTGGCGAGGAGTTATACCGTTGAGGAATTTCCAAAGAACTAACCTTGCTCTTGGAGGACAGAGAGAGTGAAGGATCTTCTTTTTGATGAAAGAGCAAAGATTTTCTGAAGAAGACTGACCCTGAGTCTGAGATTGTTGAAGAAGTTGAAACCCTGATTTGACATTGTAAGATTTGTCCTTTGACGACATCCAAATCCAATGATTATCCTGAAAGTTGTATTAATCGTGGTGTGTTACAGCTAGAATGGGTAACTTAATAAAGAAACATTTACAACAGAACCGGCCCATACTAACATACGTCTTGGGCCTAAAATATCTATTGGACTTTAATTATCATTCTGAGATTCAGTCTTTTATCCATCACGCTGTTGTTGACTTCGCTGAGATTCCCAGACTTTATGTTCATATTGATCTTCAGTCACTAATCGTCCACGGAACTCAAATGAATTGCACGGTAGGTTAAGAGCAGTTGATTGATTAAAATGTGAAGCCGTCAGTTGTATGATTGATGAAAATTCTTTTTGAGATGCAATTATGCGGTTGGTTGTTGTTAGCTTCTCAAGTTCCCAGGCGATCGGATCAGGTGAGTAAAAGATTCATCGGTAATGAGAAGTATATCTGACAGTTTCGTACAGATATTTGCTTTTGGGATGTCCTTTTACCGCAGAGAATTGTTTCTTCAGCAAATTAAACGTTCTACAAATTTAATCAGGAGGTCGTAAAATTAACTGAATCATTTTTCTTGTATAGAACTCCAATTGGATTTATTTTCTTTTACCGAAACAGCACTCACCAAGAGTAATTGCCCTACTACTTTACCCCTGCACAGCATCTGAATGCTATCTGTTAATATTGCAAGGTCATGTATGCTCTTGAGAATATAAGTCTCGCCCATCGATATGTCCACTCAGTTAATAAATGCTAGAATCACGAAATGTATTGCTTTGCACATTTTTTTTATTTAACACTGGACCTCCATTCATTCATTCTTAAAACATAGCAAAACATCAGAACAGGAGTTTACAGATTACACTCCAGGACTGTGGCTCTTAGAATAAAGTTTGCTGCCCCCATCCTCACGCTTCTTCCTAGTACTGGAATTATCTACAACTCTTAAACTACTGCTCCCAATAGTTAAAGAGACAAAAAAGTTGGCTCCAAATCCACCCCTTACTACAATCAGCTTTTACAACTAAATCTAGTCTAAACATAGAAACTGCATTACACCAAAAACAGACAACCTCCTTGCTCTTTGTGTAGCTCCAGAGAGCTATATTATATAACTTTACTTGAGCAATCTTTAACAACCTGAGGAGTCAACTGCAGTAATCCAGAAGTAACACAAGACAGACTTGAGTAGCAGGAATATCACTAGAGTTTAAATCCCATCATGAAATGCCACTAAAAAAAGAAAGTTACGAAATGTCATTATATTTTCTGAAAAGTTCATAAAATGCCACTATAGATAGAAAAAAGACAAAAATACCCCTACCTGTTAACAAAGTACTTTTAATGTTCACAATATGCCCCTAACTGTTAAAAATTAACAAAAAAATAACAAAATATCAAAATATAAAATAAATTAAAAAATGAAAAAGTAAAAAGTAAAAATTTAAAAATTAAAATAAATTGAAACAATGAAAATATCATTAAATTTTAAAAAAATATTCCATTTTTTAAAATTTATTCAATAATGTTGAGTTCTAAAAAAATAATTTATACAAATTTTTCTACCAATTTATATCAATTAAGTACCTTAATATATAGCAAATAAGTATTATAATTTTTGCCTTACATGTTTTAATTATTATTTTCTATCAATTTTAATTTATTTCTTCAAAATAAATTATTATATTTAGAAATTTTAGTTTTTAAAAATTTATCAGCAATATAAAAAAAATTTAAGAAATAAATAATCTAAACTGATAAAAAATAATAATTAAAAATGTATGATAAAAATTATGGTACTTATTTGATATGTATTATGGTACTAAAATGGTAGAAAATTTTGTATAAATTATTTGTTTAGAACTCAATATTCTTTTTATGGTATAGATTAAATTTTAAAAAATAAAAATATTTAATGATATTTTCATTTTTAACCAACTTTTATTTATTTTTTTTTTATAATTTCTTTTAATTTTTTTAATTTAATAATTTTTATAATTTTTATAATGTCACTATATTTTTGCCACTATAATATTTAATTTTTTAATATTGGGAAAATTCATGAAATGCCACTATATTTTTGGCTAATTCATGAAATGCCACTAAAAAGGAAACTCATGAAATACCACTATATTTTCCGATAAGTCCATGAAATGCCACTATAGTCTATAGATGGAAAAAAGACAAAAATACCCCTACTAGTTAACAAAGTACTTTTAAAGTTCACAATATACCCCTAAGTATTAAAATTAACAAAAATTAACAAAAATATCAAAATACAATAAAAACATAATTTTTTTTATAAAAAATAAAAAATATTATAAAAATTTATAAAAAATGTAAAATTTATAAAAAAAAAAAAATATTAAAAAAATTAAAAATTTTAATAAATGAAAATATCATTAATTGTTTAAAATAATGGTGGCCATCGGGTCCGGTTCTACCCGGAACCGGCGGTTCTACCCGGAACCGGAACCGAACCACCTCAGCCGGTTCCGAATACGAATACATGTTTTGAGATTCGGGCCCTAACCGGGCCCGGAACGGAACCGGAACCGCCTGGAACCGTCATCGGATTCGGGAACCGGAACCGGTTGAAGTTACCGTTGGAATCAGGCCAAAACGACGTCATTTTGATGATGATGGTGATATAGATGTTCTTAAGTGGTGGCAAGCACATGAAGCCAAGTTTCCAATCCTTTCAAAGATAGCCCGAGATGTGCTAGCAATTCCAGCATCAACCGTGGCTTCAGAGTCGGCGTTTAGTGCGGGCAAACGAGTATTGGATGAAAACAGATCAAGCCTTGCACCAGACTCAATCAAGGTTTGTGTTGAGAAGTATGATTGGGACTTAGCCGAGCTTAGATCCCAAGCACGCGCATTGCAATATGAAGGCCAACATGATGATTGGTATGAGATGAATGAGGATAACACCACTTAGGACTTCTATCTTGTAATATTTTAGAATGTATTAGTAATTTAGTATTACTTTCTTTCCATGTAATCTTTTTTTTAAGACTTGCAAATTGAAATCATGTAACCTCTTAGTAGTTGTACTCTTTTTCCTTATTAGGGTTTTCCCATTAGGTTTTTACCTAATAAGGTTTTAATGAGGCAGTGAATCATATAATAAAATTCTCTTTGTTCCTTATTTTTTGTAAATTCAATAAAAATTCCTAAGTCTTTGTTTCTTACACATTTAAGATTATAAACTTGAAGAATAGCCTATCTAGGAGTAAAGTGGATGAAAAGAGCAACGTGTGCGCTCAAACGATCTCAAATCGGAGCTAAAACGAAGCAACTGGAGCCGATCAAATCTTTCCGGAACCGGTCGGAACCGATCAGAACCGGAACCGGCCAGAACCGGTCTTTTGACCGAATCTGAAGCGAATCCATATTTCAGAACCGGAACCGCCCAGACCGGTTCCGAATACGAATACACATTTTTCGGAACCGGAACCGGAACTGGTGGAACCGGACCCGTGACCACCATTAGTTAAAAAATAAATATTTCCTTTATAAAAATTTATTCAATATCATAAAAAGAATATTGAGTTCTAAACAAATAATTTATAGCAATTTTTCTACCAATATAGTACCATAATTTATACCAAATAAATACCATAATTTTTATCATACATTTTTTAATTATTATTTTCTATCAATTTAGATTATTTATTTCTTTAAAGTAAATAATTTTTTATATTCCTGATACATTTTAAAAACTAAAATTTCTAAATAAAATAATTTAATGGAAATAGAGCGGCCGAGTATATAAATATAACATACAATATTAAAAAGAAAACCTTGTTTGAAATGTAGACTAAAACGTTTTCAGAATAATAATATGCAACTTATTCTTTCTTTGGTTATCATTACTTGCTCCTAATAAGTTGCATATTATTATTTTGAAAACGTTTAATTCTACATTTCAAACAAGTTTTACTTTTTAATATTGTATGTTATATATATGTATATTCACAATCGCTCTATCTCAAATAAATTATTATGTTTAGAATTTTAAGAAATAAATAATATAAAATGATAGCAAATAATAATTAAAAAATGTATGATAAAAATTATGGTACTTATTTGGCATAAATTATAGTACTAAATTGGTAGAAAAATGGGATAAATTATTTGTTTAGAACTCAATTCTTTTTATGGTATTGAATAAATTTTAAAAATGAATTTTTTTTAATATTTAATGATATGTTAAGTTTTTCAATTGTTTTATATTTTTTCAATTTTAATTTTTTTAATTTTTTGAATTTTTATAAAATTTTTTATATTTTTATTGTATTTTGATATTTTTGTTATATTTTAACACATAGGGGCATATTGTGAACTTTAAAAGTACTTTGTTAACTAGTAGGGGTATTTTTGTCTTTTTTCCATCTATAGTGGCATTTCATCGACTTTTTGGAAAATATAGTGGCATTTTGTGACTTTCTGCTTTTTAGTGGCATTTCATGAATTAGCCAAAAATATAGTGGCATTTCATGAAATTTCCCTTTAATATTTAATGATATTTTCATTTTTTCCAATTTTTATTTATTTTTTTATTTTTTGAAATTTTTGAAATTTTGTTAATTTTTAAATTTTTATAATTTTTATAATGTTTTTAATTTTTATAATTTTTAAAATATTTTATATTTTTATTGTATTTTGATTTTTTTTGTTAATTTTTAACACTTAGGGGCATATTGTAAACTTTAAAAGTACTTTGTTAACTAATAGGGGTATTTTTGTATTTTTCTATCTATAATGGCATTTCATGGACTTTGCAGAAAATATAGTAGCATTTCGTGGTTTTCTTTTTTTTTAGTGGCATTTCATGAATTAGCCAAAAATATAGTGTTATTTCATGAAATTTCCCTATACTGTTTAGTTTCAAATCTTAAATGTTAGATTTCTCTTTTAATAATAATAGACATGTGACACGAAATGAATGCATGCTTTTCACTTATATTTTAAATGTGTTCAGTGATCAGTATCAGTTTTTCAAATATCAGAACATAATAATTTTAGTCATATTCATGATACATCTCTTAATAGTGTATTTATTTATTAACTAATTATATATAAAATTTACATGAATATATTTATATTTATATTTACATATGAATATTAAATAGATTTTATACAATTTAATCATATTTGTCAATTATTGATTCATGCACAAAAAAGTGAACATATATCAATCCAAATATATACTTAACTTAATGAGTCTGATTAAATTTGAAAAAGTTGAATCTATTCTTATAATACTTATTGTTTATATGTAAAATGGAATATATATATATCAATTCAAAATTACGTGTCTTAATCAATTTAATAATTTCCTTTTTAATAAAAAGTTGGTAATATTAAAAACATTAATCTAATATTTACCTTTTTATAAATCTATAAGTGACATATAACACTTTAAAAAAATATTGAACTCAAAAATATTTAAGTTTCAAGTTATAAGTTATCGTGCACACATAAAAACAAAGGTTAATTAATACGTAAAATTGCCTCTAATAACTTAGTTTATCATTTTCAAATGTTTATAGCCTTCTTATTTATTAATCAATCAAGCTCTATAAATTGAACAGTCACCGGAAAAAATATAACTACTAGTGTCATCTTTTTATAATAGTGATAAAAAAGATTATATAGCAGATTGTGTACATGTTTCTAATCATTAGTGAAAATGTTTATAAGCTATTATGAATGCATAAAAATCATGGATATGTGAAACCAAAGGTTAAATGAATACGTAAAATTGACTCCAACAGCTCAGATTATCATTTCCAAAATGTTTATAGCCATCAATTTAATCAATCATTCAAGCTTTATAGCTGATAAATGCTAATAATTATTATACAATGATTTGATAAGAATAGATAAGGGGAGATAATACATAACAATTAGTGTCATTTTTTTACAATTGTGAGGAAAACAATTATAAAAGGTTATGACAATGTTTCTAATCATCGGTGTAAACGTTTATAAATTATCATGGATACGTTAAAACCAAGGTTAATGACACTACAACATATAAGGTCTATGGAGGCAACTTTTGTTGCCTCTGTAAATTAAAAAATTGCCTTTAGAGGCGACAAAACGATTGCCTCTAGGTGGCCTCTAAAGAGTCGCCACAGTTGATTATGGAGGCGTCTAAAAATTTGTCTCTATTAATTTTACCTATAGAGAACTTTACTCGCCCTCATTAATCTTAAACAATTGAGGCAAGCAACAACTCGCCTCTGTTACTCTTAAACTACTGAGGTAATGTAACACTTCTACCGCTAAACACATCATTAACTCCTAATCGTCTCATTCGTCATTACATTTGCAGTGGAAAATCCAAATACAACGGTGGGTGAAACAATGCCGTTAGCCACCCACGTGACTAACAAGGCCTAAATTAAAACAGTAACGGTCTGATGGATCGGAATTCCCGAGTACTTATACAATACAATCTCATTCCATTTCTAAACTGAGTCATATACCCTTACAATCCCAAATGTACCGAGTCTATTACATTCTACTTGCCGATAACACTTTAGGTCTTACTTTACTAACTATTACAAATGAAATTATATAAAACTACCCATGCTTAGCAGCAATCCCCGTCCTACTCTCGAACGGTAATCATCTCCATCGTACCTGAAAAGTAATGGATGGCCCCAAAGGGGCTCAGCATACATTGCTGGTATGGTAATCATGCAACCCGCATACTATCGGGCCACACTCAACTAATTGTCGTGTGAACATGCGATTGATTTTATTTAAATCATACATGAAATGCTGTAACACACAACATGCTCGCATTCAACAAGTTTTCAAACAATGGAATACAATCAACAAGGCTAACACATTGAGTTTGTTAGATTACATTACCTTGTTCCTTAGGCCTTGAGGGTTTCTACCTCAATAATGCCTCATTCTTATTTGTCATTATCTTATCCGTCTTATTCGGATAACTTTTCTTGTTCTCTTAGATCCATAGACACCCTCTGGTCTCGATCTCATTTCTTTAATTATCTACTCTCAAATAATTCTTAAGTTAAGCCTCTTAGGCCTCCGGGCAGAGACACACATATAGATCTCACCCCGGGCTTTCGGCTTCTAGTCTTACTTCCCCATTTTTGTCCCTACCGGGTCTAGCATGGTGGGAAGGTTCAACTGGAAACTAGAACCATTCTCTCGAATCCTCTTTCTTTCATAACCCATGAAACCCAGCTTATCTCTTTAGACGGATAAGCTCTGCCAGTCTTACTCCAATGGACACCACTATATGGCTCACGGCCCCGACGGGCACCACTATGTGGTTCACGGCCCCAAACAAGGAAGTTCGACCACGGAATTAGAAAACACTCTCTCTTGTATCCTCTTCCCTGTACGCGTGAATCACCATCCCCTAACCTACTCTCAGGGTCAGCATTCATATATACTAGTTAGAAGCATCTCTCTTGATGCCATCTCACAATCTTAGGAAGTTTTCCTAAGTCATTGTATTCTTCGATTTAAGGGTCACCCCTACACTTCCAATACTTAGAATTTTGGTCATTTTCTCATGTTGGGTCGAATCCTCATATAAGAGGTCGACTAACCATTAAGAGGGAGTTCAATAGTCTCGTATATCGCTTTTCACGTTTCAATTGAGTTCATAAGATTGAACTATCGTTGTTCTCTAATTGAGAATTCTTCTCCACGTTTAATTATTTCGTGGTTCGACTCTTTCTACGAGTCACTAACCAAACGTTAATCTATTGTGAGTTCATCTACAATATTCAGTCAGATCACAAACTCAAGTAAGGATGGTTAGCTCACACAACAGGCATCGAGATATACATAAAATGCAATAAACGTTTTTGTGCATTTATCTTATTAGGTCGTGCATATAAGCAAATAGCACACAAGCAGAGTGTAACTTGGTTAGACACAGACTGCAAAAAAAAAACATACCGTTCACCAAAGAATTACTCTAGCGTGTCATCTCATGCTCCTCAGATAATTCTCGAACAACTAGTAACATACCAAGCGTTTCTATTAACGTCAAGGCAATACAGAATTTAAACGACTAATGTGCCCGTAATTAACCCCGTTGTCCCTTTAACCTTAACTTTACTTATGTGATCGTAAGTTCTCAACTTTTACATTCAATCTTACACTTGCTTATACTTATAATGACCTTTACATGTCACCAAACAAGTCCTAATCATCATCTAATACCATAACCATCCAATCCCCATCCATTTAGCTGCACTTAAACACTCACTGATGCATTTTGGGAGTGGTCCGGGTCCTGGTCCGAACACACACTCCCGGACCAATTCGTTGCCTAAATTTTGGGAACATTTTCAGCCTGGTCCGGGACCTTGTACTGGTCTTTAGTCCCGGACCAATACACTACAATTCTCTCGGTTGAATTTTGTAACTGGTCCGGGTCTTTATCCTGATCCCTAGTCCCGGACTATGTTGTAATGCCAATTCTCGGACAGTTTTGTGGGGTGGTCCGGGACATCTTCCTGGTCCTAAGTCCCGGACCATTCTCAGATTGCTACTCTCGGTGAGTTTTTACATGTGGTCCGGGACTACATACAAAGAGTAGGTCCCGGACCCTACTAAAATCAAAAACATTTTCATAGTTTCAAATGCTATACTAACTTCTTTCTTTACCCATTTATTTTCTAATCTTTCCCCATGTTTCTAGCATGTTCTAACACCTTAATCACACATTAAACCTTCTTAATCCATTGACCAAACCTATCATTTAATCCTTGATCAATTCTACAAGTTTTCACTCTTCATTTTCTGCACTTTGTAACTTAGTTTCTAGGTTTCTAAGATGCACAATTGTTCACCACTTTACTAACCCAATTGTCCCACTCACAATTTCTCATACTCATTTATTCTTCCACATCTTGCAAACTAATGCATTACTAGTCATTCTCATGACAACTTACATCTTTCACTTATCCTTTTCAAGCTTGTACTCACTTATGTATTTCTAGACATTCTCATGACAGCTCCCACTAATTTTCACCCAAACTTTACACAACCCTTTTCCATCCTTTAACAAGCATTCTAGGGTGACTAACTAACCATATTAGTCCTTATTAGCTTATAGTTGACCCTAAGTCATATTAACTCATCAAGTCAATTAAACTCCTTAGGTTTCTACAGAAATTTTTCCATAGTTCCTCCACTATTCTAGCATGCCCAAATGCACTATTTTCTATTCCTAATCAGTTCCAAGTGACCAAATCCTTAGTGGATTCTACCAGTATGTAATTTCATCAATCACGTTAAAATGGAATAATCTTAAATTACTTGGCTCCAAGGCCCTTAAATCAAACATAATTCACCATTGCATTAAGCATAATCACAATTCTCTCTCATATCAACCAAACACATTTCCAGCATAAATTTTGGTTCATCTTTTAATTACCCAACCCAAAATTCCAAAAGCATTTGGGATAGTCATTAAGGTAGATTATTTACTTTAAGCTTCCAAGCCTTCTTTCTTTTCTTCTCATTTTCGGCCAAGGGAAGCAATGCAATCGCCAAGTTCTAAAACAATACCCAAATGGGGAAATGAGACTAAGTAAATACACTTAAACTCATTAATTACTCTAGAATAAGGGAAGGTGCTTAAAGCACTAAAATTAGGGATTTACCTTAGAACCCTAGAATGAATTTTGGTCACGAATCACATGAGAGTTCCAACCACCCTCTTGAAGCTTGGATAAATACTAATACAAAACAAAGAATGACCCATTTTGAGAAGCCAAAATCGGCTAGTTAAGGGAATGGAGGAAACAAGGAGCTTTTGAGATTTTTCTTACCTTAAATCAAAGAGGAGACAATCTAGCTCCAAAAAATATGGTTTATTCTTCAAATGGAGCTCCACCCATGGGGTCAACTTCAAGCTTTGAATATTTTGAAAGATGGGGTAGAAATCCCTTGATGAGGCCAACAAGAATATGTAATTTATTTTGAGTTTGGAGCATTTTTGTAGCTTGGGCAAGCAAAAGAAAGCTCAAAAGTCATAGGAGCTGGAGCTTTGGCGCAAGGAAGAAGAAGAGAGGGGAGGAAATCGGCTATGGGAGAATGGGGAGCCGGCTGGGGGAAAGAAAAATGAGAAGAGAGAGAGGGAAAAGGTAGTACATATCCCTTTTTACTTTATTACTTTCACTCTCTCTCTCTCTCTTAAAAGCAAACCACCTGGATCAAAACAAAACGTTACTTCGGCAAATATAATAGGAAAATGAATACTCCACAAAACCTAGTGTTTGAGGAGGTACTGTCGGTAGCGTAGTTCTAACAGGAGACCAGGTGTGATTGGCTTTGCTTCCTCAAATTGGAAGATGTAAACATCCTCCTCTTGTTGTTGAGGCTTATGGGAAAAGCCGTGATGGAGATGACCATCCATCAGAATTAAGTACCCTTAAAAAGAAACAAAAATTTATACACAAAAGGGGCAAATACGGAAATAAAAGAAAAAACTAAACAGATAATAAACCAGATAGTTGGACCGAAGTCCCCGGCAACGGCGCCAAAAACTTGTTGGGCAAAATAGTAGTTAAACTATCTTGCTAACTATGGGCAGTGAACCCAATCTTTGTAGTACAACAAGGTCGTATCCACAAAGACTTCGCAACTATCTAATTAATTATCCAGTTTAGTAAATGTACAAGAAGATAAATAAAAGTGCATAAAATGTAAATTGGGGGTTTAGCCGGAGGCAAGCTTGATTTGTTTTAAGATTAGTGCAAAAATAATAAACATGAAAACCCCTAAATTAATTTAGGGGATTTCTTTTTATTAAACCATAAATAATACTATTAATATTAAATTATGGTATGGAATTATGAATATTAAGTTATTATATGGAATTGTGAAATTTATTTAGGGGTTTTCTCCTATTTAACCCTAATTATTATACATTATTATATAGTATTATGAATTTAATAGTAAGATTTATAAGTCAATAAATCTTGGGAAAATTTCTAAACACTCCAAATATATTATAAAGATTTTAGGAAGTGTTGGAACATTGTTTTGAAACATAAAAGTCAATATAAAATTCTAGAAACCTTAAAGCTTATTAAGCCTTGCTAGAGTTGACTTTTTGAGAATGGTCAAACCAGGCCATGAAACCTATACCAATAAATAGGTTATGAAAAACCATGAAGATCGATAAAAAGAACGTTAAAAACGGATCATCCTAGCCAAAGTTATGATAAATTGAAGTTTAAAGCCAAAATTTTGAAGGATGCTGACGTGTCCAGGGCTAGGGACACGTGTCGCGCCCAGTCAGCACCCAGGTTACTTAATCGGTTGAGTTTCCAGCAGTTTGGGCATGTCATAGGTCGATCTTTAGACGCCTATATCTTTTTCTCTACTCCACCATTTGGTATGCCGTTTGTTTCATTCGATTCTCCTATCTTTCCTCTTTCCAACCATTACTCACACACCATCTAACTCCTTCTACAATGATCGGAAAGTTGTTCCAAAGTTGCCTCCTCGCTAGTTCGTAACCCAGAATTCCGGTTTTTCCTGAGATCGGGTAAACTTCGTCACGCCATAACTTCTTCATTTCTCATCCAAATTTCGTGTTCTTTAGCTTGTTTTGAAGATCTCTAATCCCTCTATAACTTTCATGTTGATGGCCAAGGCTGATTCGCACTGGTTTGGGGATAAATCTGTCTAAAGTTGCCTACTCGATCACGGTGGAAAATCTGCCCAGTTCATCCCGAAACCAACTAGGTAAACACCGATCTTGTGAGATCTGTAACTTTCTCCCTAGTTCATCAAATTCAATGATTCTTCCACTAACATCTAGAGTTACATGTCTAGTTTGGATTGTGATAGGTTACATGAATCAAATCTCTTTCAGTTGGTGCGAGTTGATTCGAGAAGTGGCATACCTGAACCGCACATAAAATAACGTTTTCCAGATTTCCCGATTTGGTTTCACCCCGTTAATGCAATTCCGGTGAGTCTCCGATCAAATTGCTCCGATGTTGATGTTCGTAGTCATGTTTCCGATCAAACCCACATGCCAATTTAGTCTATTATGCATTATAATGGGAGAATTTGTCAAAATTGAATTCGAATTGAACTGTGAACCCTAACTTCGAACCCAGATTCGAAACTACTCAATTCGGCATGAAAATTGGGGAAATGGGTACCATTAGAACCGGGATTTTATTACGAATCGATAGGAACAAGAATCACTCGATTTCGTTCTGTGGTTAAGGAGAAATTGGCAAAATCGTACTCGACCTCTTGCTGCAGTTCGCTGATGAACTCGACAAATATAGGCCGTCCGATCGTTGGTATTAGTAATGGACGGCCGAGATTAGATCTGGGGGTTTAAGTTGATTGTGTTTTATAATATTTCAGAATTTAACCCTAACTTGTTGAATTTAGTTAATGGCCTTCCCAAATGAGTTTTGACTTGAAATTTTAACCATAGATTCCTTATAAAATCTAGTTTATTTGATGTAAATTAATATGGGTTTTGAGTTTTTAAACGTAAGTTATATTTTTTTTTAATTATGAGTATTATGGAATTATTTGGATAATTTAAAAAGATATTGTTATGAAATAAAAATTTTATAATATGTCTAAAATGTTATAGTTACTATATATTTAATTTGGGGATTTTTGGACAATTGCAAATGGGTTTAAAAATTGTGTTTATGAGTTTTTCATAAGAATAACTTATAATATATGGTTTTTAATGTAATCAAAAATTAAAGTATAGTTGATTAATGAACTTTATAGGTTGGGGAAAATGTAATAAGACTAATTAACATTTAATACAGTATGTTTATAAATATTTTGGGTATTAACTTTAAGTGAAGTAAAAATTGTTACATATATTTATATATATATTTATATGAGAGAAATAAATAGAAACTTATATTAAATCAAGGAATTTAACTAAACTACATTTTATTTATTATATATAATATGGAAGCTAATATGTTTAACGAAAACTAAGGGAAATACTTTATTTTATAAACCATATATTGGATGTAGCTATGTGTAAAAGTTAGTATAAATAATTAAGTGCAATAAAACTACACAAGGAATGTCTTGAATAAATCCTAATATATACACATAAAAAACTACATAAATAAAAGAAATAAAATGCCTTATAGAAAATATAATATGAAGGAATTAATGAGATAAACTAAACCTCTACATAATACTAATAAAAGAATATTATATGAGGCGGTATTAAATTAAGATTATTAAACTTAAGGAGTTATCTTTGAATTTCTAAGATTTATATAAACCGTATTAAAATACATGTATAGTATTAGTCAACGACCATAATGTAAGTCTATAATTGGGTTAAGTAATTAATAAGTTAAAACTTAGGAAAAATTGTGATTAGATTACATAAAATGTTACACAAATAGATCTTATTCTATAATTAATGATAAATAAATGTAATACTTTTACATCTAAATGTTCTTAATATATAAACAATAATAAAGTAAATAAAATACTTTTACATATGAATGTGAGGTGGATTAGTAAGTCTAGATTTAATCATTTCTTAACATTTAAGGTATTGAAATATAACTTAATGTTTTAAGTTAAAATCATTAAAAGGATTATGATATAAAACTACATTAAACTATGATTTGGAAATTTATCTAAATAATAATCCTTAAGTTTCTTGGCATTAGATAAGCCATATGAAATACATTTATAACATTAATTACCAATACTTAGGATGTGAGTCTACAATTAAGTGAGGTATTTAGTAGTTAGAATTTATAGAAAGGTTTATAAATAGGAATTTGATACTTAAAACCTTTGAACCTTTTATTAGATAAAACTAAGTTACATAAGAGATTATATTGATCTACTTTACGACGCTAAAAATATTAATGTGTCATTTGAGTATAAGGTATGAGGATTTTTCAGAACATATTATCTTATTAAGTAATTGACAATTTCACTTGTGAATGAGAGTTTAATTCTTAGATAAATTCTACCTTATGTTAAGATATAATGTTCATCCTAAAACATAATAAAGGAGATTAATTTATTAAGTTATTCCTTTGAAACCTTAGGTTTTGTAAGCAATATGAAAAATGTATTTTAAGACATAAGTTTATTAAAATTTAGTATAAAAGGATTATACATAGTCTATAGCGGGAATGTGTGTAAAAATAAAACATTTGAGAAATTGAATGTAAGCAAGGATACATAAAAGGTTGTCTTAAAGTGCCTTATTATACAGTTAATGATAAAGTAAATAATATACCTTGGGAATACTAAATGTAAGAGCGATAAATCTAAGTTAACTATAATATAGTTATTCAAGATGAGAAGCAATTTAACATCTTATGATAAGATTGTTAGATGGTTGTAATAAAGGTCATCCTAAACTAAACATAAGATAAATGAGTTTAGTACCTCAATTAGGTTATCATAAAATGCATCTACAACACCATGATTCCAATATACAGGATGTAGATCTTAAATAAGTTGAGGGGAAAACTTAATCATAATGGATTATTTGGTAATACTGATAAAATACATAATCATTACATTGTGAAATAAGAGTATAATATTCTAAGATAAACCTATCATAGGTCATAACCCGATATTTATTCTAAATTAAGAATAAAAGTATTAAGCTTAAGAATTATTATTGAGATTCTAAGATTAGATGAATAATATAATATGCACTTATGATATAAGGGTCTCAAGAGTCTTGAATTGAGAATTAGGGTTAAGTATGAATAAAGTGGATAAGAGTGTAGCAATTAACAAGTGTTAATAACATACATTCCCTAGTCTTACAACCTTGGGTTATACAACATTCTAATATAAGTCAAAGGTTATACATAACATTTAAGCGAGGGCTTAAAAGACAATTGAGACTTAGAAATAAGAGTGAGGAATTTATTTAAGTTTAACTTAGGTTACAAGTTATTGATGTTAGACTACCTTTAATATTCCTCAGAGTATTGTTGATTATTTGCACAAGTCGACTAGAACTGCTACAGCGATTACCAGGTACGATTTCTCGTACTCAGATACTTTTGCTAACGGACTTTATGGAATGTTTTGGGAAACACTAACTGAGCTGAAATGAATTTCCAAAGGGAAGCTATTTGTATGACTAACTCAGCTTGATGTGACTAACTGAGCCTTGAATGTACAACTTGCGTGGTTATTGGTTCCTTCTATCTGGTTGTTTCATTAGATATTATCTGCCTGGGGTTTACGCCTCTGCACTCTGTAGGACTGAGTGTTTTGGTATCGCTCTGGTGTAGTTAATGATCTAGTGGAAATATGGGAAATGTCAATCTTGGTAAATGCTTCTTTTGACCCTGGATATTGTTTCCTCCATGAGCTGAGTCTTGGTTGTGATGTGCGCACATCTTCACCGGTAAACAGCGAGGGGCTGTATATCCCCTGTCCAATCGGACGTAGTTAACAGCGAGGGGCTGTATATCCCCTGTCCAATCGGACGTTGTGAACAGCGAGGGGCTGTATATCCCCTGTCCAATCGGACGTAGTTAACAGTGAGGGGTTGTATATCCCCTGTCCTAAAAGGACGTATTTGGCCATTGATCATATTCCACTCTTGAGTTGCTGGTTCTTGGTTATCACTCATTCATTCCTAGTCCATGTGACTACCCGAGTCTTTCTACTCCTAACGGGAATTGGATCTAACTTAAACAATGGTTGTTCACTAACACATGGTGTGATTTTGATTGACTAACGTTACCTTTCTGTTATTTATTTTTACTCCTCATCTTGTTACCTTTGACTTGGTGATTTTGATGTGTCTTGTTCTTCTGATTTGTTTTGAGCATTTGACTTCAAGTTATTGTTATTTTAAGAGTTATGTTTTTCTTTTAAAACTGTTGTTTTGGAGAGTTGTACCAGTTCCATTCCAGGGAACTGACTCACCCCTCCTGGGGTGGGCTGCTTGGTTTCATCTTGCAGGTACGAACTGCTATACAGGTAGCCACGAAGAGTATGAGTGTATGGGATGGGAATTAGGAACTTTGGAGAGCTATTGTATTTTGTTATTATTCTTTTATGTTATGTTTTCTCGAGTTCAGACCGTAGCATTTGTAATGTCATAAGTTGTAATTGGTGAGGTTTGGGCCGGGTGTATGGAACCCGATGATCTGTAATCGCCTTAGTATTTTATTTCCGCTGCATTTATGATAAGTAGGGGCATTACAAAACATAGTAAAATAAAGTAAATGGATGGAAATAGGTATCCTAGGATAGCGGGGGAATTGCCTAAATTACTTAAACAGATATATAACCATGTCTCAATTATTTATTGTCTATTAGAGTTAATAATTGTCAGTTACGAACTCTTAGTACTAGCCTCAGTATTTTCCTGCTCAATCCGGAGTGTAAATACCAAGGTTTATTCCTTTGTGGTACTTTGACTATCTAAAAATCATATGTTGATAGTTACCATAAAAATGCAGTAGTTTGTCACGCTAAGCATTCAACAATACTTGCTGAAAGGAATTAAAACAAGTTTAATAAGTGAGACAGGGGACAAATATTTATTTAAGTAATATTAGGGTCAAACCCCATCCTAGGATACACATAAAAATTACTCAGACATTAATAGAAATAAAAAGAAAGCAGAGATAGCCATTATTTTGGAGACTGCCGGAGGAGACGGGAGTGCGACTCGCTTCTGCTCCAGCTCCTTTTCTTCTCTTCTTTTTATCGTGCTTCTGCTTCGTGGTGGAATGAAGAATGAAAATAAAATGGAGAAGTGGGGGATAAGAGGATGGAATGGATCGTAGGTGTGGAACCGATGAACGGTGGTGGTCTTTGGATTCAGGAAAGGATGATTTATTTGAGCAGAAGCAGCGTGGGTTTTATAGAAAAAAGGAAGAGGAAGAAGACAGAGGGAACACCGCGTGAGCAATTTAAGGAATGCACCGCGTGAGGAATTTAAGGCAGGCGCCTGATATTGCTGAAGTAGTAGATAGATATGTTTGCAGGCGCCGCAGAAAATTGGAGAAGACGGTCGGCGTAGTTGCAGCTCTATTTGTTGTCCGGTCTTATTTCCACGGACAGTTCTATTTCTTGTCCGTCCATATTTCCACGGACACATTGTGTCCTTGCTTCTGTCCGTGCTTTTTTCCACGGACGCTTATGCCTTGTCCGCCCCTTGTCCGGTCAATTCTCCTCGGACGTGCCCTTGTCCGGCCCTTGTCCAGCCCTTGTCCGCCCCTTTATCACCGGACGCTCCATTCTTTTGTCCGGCCAAACTTCACCGGTCGTGCCACGGACACCATGTCTTGTCCGGCCTTTCTTCCGCGGACAACACACGGACGTGTTGTCACTTGTCCGCCCTTATTTACCCGGACAGGACACGGACGTGTATATTTGACTCGCGAACTTTGACCGGCTCTAGATTCTTCGTATGGACTCCGTTTTTCGAGCCGTTTGCGCCTATGCGTTCGTCTCTTTGTCTACTTTGCTCCTAGCTTGGTTTTCCTCATGTTTAGCCAATAAATTTGTGAGATAACCAATAAAGCATAAACTAGAGGAAAAACATACGATAAGTGAGAAATGAGCAAGAAAAGTGCTAATATAATATATGAAATACACCTATAAAACATGCTTATTCGGACACTTATCACACCCCCACACTTACCTTTTGCTTGTCCTCAAGCAAAACCATGTACCCAAGCAAGTAGGGAATGCTCAATATTAACAAATATTATTATGAAGGGTAGGATAAAGAGGTGAACAGTACATGATCTTTAAACTTTTTGAGGAGTGTGATCCATCAACTGCTTGTAACACCCCTACAACGTACTTCACAACTAAATGAAATCGCAGCGGAAATAAATAACTAAACAATAACTAACGCGTCGGTGCTACAACGCCGTCAACCACCCACGTGGTTGACAAGGCAGAATAAATACGAGTGTACCGGTCTGATGATCAGACTCCCGAGCATAGAACTAAACCATAAATACATCATATACAATACCGAGTATTAATTACATTCCTTCACAGTAACTGCCAATATACCGCCATAGTAGTTTCAACGGGATCAAAATATAATGCCACGGGAGCACAGGCGCATCCCGGGCTCAACATCCAAAATAAACCAAAATACAACTGCAGCCTAGATCCTACAGCCACTCTGCTTCCTCGATCCTCATCCTGCAGTAAAAATATGGAGCCCTCGAGGGGGTCAGCAACCCTTGGCTGGTATGGTTAACGCGCAGCCCATCGGCTACCGGGATACGCGCAACTAATTGTCATGATAACATGGCATTCATTTTTATACATAACATAACATAACATAATGTGTGGCATAGCATCAATAGTGCACAGCACAAAATCACATACACAGTGGATCTTCGTTCCACAATAACAACCACGAAGGTCAAATAACATAAGAGCCTAGAGAATGATTCACCCTCATGTTAAGCTCGTTACACACACTCATTACCGTTCTGTTATTCGAACGAGTAACTTAAGTCACAGATGGTTCGGATATAGTGACCCGAACACACCACACAAACACATGTTCCCACTAAACCGATCATAAGTCAGAATAGGTAAGCTTTGGAGGAAGCTAGCGGGAGATCGAACGCCAAATTAAGGAGAACAATCTTAACAACATAAGAGTCGAATCTGATTCAGATATCTACTCTTAACTTACATGCATGACCGGACAACCGGATTCCTCACTTCCCAGTTAACACTTGTTAGAAGTTCATGGTGGAACTTAACAACCAGTACACAATAAGTGGTAAGTCATGTTAGACACACACAAGGGAAATGAGTCACATCATAACATCACAATAATATGAACAACTGTAAACTCATTACATGTTTAGATCTTATAACGTCATAAACACACAGAAAAACATACAACACACAAGCCGGTGTAAACCGGTAGACAACAGACTGCAAGAAACCATACCTTGGTCCTTGCCTCGATTGATTTCCTCCGTAGGTCACCCCTATACATGATTAATAACGTCGGTTAATTATTTATTTAACTTCAACTTACTAAATGTTTAACATGATTGTATGACATGTTTTTAATGTCTAACTTACCCTAGGTTACCTTCATTATACCCCCTAGGGTTAACTACCTAAGTCACATTCTTTTCTGTTTTTTTTTTACAAGTTTTGGTCCGACCGACCTTACCGACCGAACTTACTCAAGTTCGGTCGATTCCAGAACACATTTCCGTCAAAATTTTCTACTCCGACCGACCTTGTAAGTTCGGTTTCATGTTCAGTCTATTCCCGAGAGTTTCTTCCCTTTGAAAATTAAGCCCGACCGAACTTGCCAAGTCCGGTCCCATGTTCGGTCGATTCCAGTAACTCAATCCGTACACAAAATACAAGCCCGACCGACCTTACAAGTCCGGTCCCCAAGGTCGGTCCATTCCAGAAGCCAATTCTCGCAGGGTAAACTGGGCTCGACCGAACTTGCAAGTTCGGTCGCAAGTTCGGTCTGGCCCAGACCCTTGTTTTCCTTTTCACATTCAACTCCAAACTTCACCCCATATATCCTAGTACACACCTAACCTCATTTGGGCACTTCAAACACACCTTAAGACATCCTTAAACACTCATAAAACTCATTTCTAATTCCTTAAGCCTTTACTCATTTCTTCCCAAAATTCCTAACACTTACCATGTTTTCTCCTAGTCTCCAAGTGGTGTTTCATACCTATGATAACTACTATCTCAAAATACTTTCTCTCATTTAAACATTATCTTTCAAGCATCATTTCTTACCATCAACTCCTTATGTCATTTCTTGAAATCCTTTTTCAAGTTCACACTCTCCTTATTTTACCAAAGTTTGCCTAAGTCTTCACCTAAGTCCAAAATGACTTTGGTACATACTAAAACCTCAAGATCATGCCTAATTCCTTGTTACACTCTAGAGCACTTCCTAGTTCATCAAAATTCCTTTAAAACATCTTGGACTCCTTATGCATTTCCTAAATTTTGACATAGGTTCTCCTAGCATTTTGTCACACCAAAGCACATCGTTTTCACCATTGAACACACACGAACACTAAAAATCCATCAAGCACTTTATTATACACAAACTTCACTCATAAAGCACTACATCACAATATAGTGCATAATTTAAATTGCATGGCACTTAGGCCCTTAAAATGCATGGCTCTTAGGCCCTTAAAGTGCATAATTCTTAAACACTGAATTTCCACAATATATTTGCCTTTGACCTGCAAATACACTCAACAACACATATGCCTTTTACTAGTCTCTTGAGAACACTTACTAAGTCATTCACCATTTGCTCTTTAGGTAGTTTTAACAAGCATTATAAGCTCATTTCTCCTAAGGCATTAAACAACATTAGGTTAGTAGATTTACCTCTTTCCCAAACAACTTCTTTCTTGTTTCCTTATAAAACCGGTAAGGTATTTGATTCCTTGTCAAGTTCTAAACAATATACAAACATTATAATGAGTATTCAAGCTATAAGCTTCATCTCATTGTAAACCCTAATTTTACATTGTTTCAAAACATTAATGTAGTTGTTTTACCTTGATCTTTGAAGAGAGTTTGAATATATATCAAGAGAGGACTCCACCTAGTCCATGAAAGGTTGGAATGAAGCTAGAACAAAGTCACACAAAGAGAACCATTAATGTGCATTTTCGGTCAAGGTAAAAACATGAAAGAAACTTGATTTTTCTTTGAGATTCCTTACCTAGAAGCAAAGGAGATCAATAATATGTAGAAATACAAGCTCAAGCTCCTTCAATGGTGGAACTCCATGGCACCGAAATGGTGGTCTTGGAATTTTAAGAAGATAGAAATGAAGAGCTTGATGAGAGGAAGAGACTGGTGGTGTTTGTTTTTGATTTGGACAAGTGAGCTAGATTTTACAAGAGGTCAAAGCTTGAGTTTAATGGTGGTGGTGAGTATTACCGTGAAAGAACAAGAAGAGAGGTTGAAGAAGGAGTTTGGAACCGTGTGAAATGAGAAAGAAATGTGAGAATGAGATAAGTTTTGCTTTTGAAGATATTTGTAGTAAAAAGTAAAAGTACTTTATTTATTTATCATTACTTACTTAATACATTAACAAGAGTAGTGAGTCACCACACTTAAGAAAAACCGGCCCCCATTATACTTAGGGGTAATATAGTCTTATTTGTCAATTTAATTACTTATACAAACATATGTTACAAAATAGCTTATAAAAATCACTATTCATAAAAACAAGGCACATAGAAGTGAAATTTTTGATTTCCCATTGATTAGACATCCCAATGTGATATTATATAGTAACATATATATTTAAGAGTAATGATGGACATCTAGCCACTCAAAACTCATTTACAAGACAATTTTTCAAAAATGTGCTTTAAGACTCCTTAAAGCACATTTTGTGCTTAAACTTGTTTTCAAGCTTGGTTTTCTTTGGTAATTGGTTTGATATGTTCATTAGCATATAATTAAGATCTTGGTAAGTTCATTAGGTCTTAACCAAGCTTACCCCAAGCTTAGAGCCATTTTGGCCTTTATTGACCTTAAAGCACATTTTGTGTTTTCTTTGTTTAAATTTGTTTACTAATGTTTCTAAGACTCTTTTTAGTCTTAATATACCATATTTAGGTGTTTAAACAATATATTAAGGTTTGGGGTATTTCACTGCTGGTGGCACAGGTGTACTCAGGGTAAAAATAAAAATTAGAGTTTCGGGGTACGATCCGGAGTACTTCAATGCTTCTCAGTTAAGGTGACTTTGAGAACTTTTACCACGGCCAACTTCTCTCAAGAATGGGCATTAAGGAGAAAACAAAAGGAAAAATAGAATTATGCATTTGTTTCACTTTTGCATAGGAGATGAGAAGATAATATGTAGGCATCAAGCCTTTGTTTTTCAGAACACTCAAATCTCTTTGTTGGTTACCAATGGTGTCTCGCAAGTCCCATGTTTTTATATTGTTTTTGACAGAGAAGCACTCCTTAGCAATCCCTAAGAAAGAAGACAGAAAAAACCCCTAAGCGATAAAAATCCAACCATTTCAGATCATTTGGTCACACCGCATAAAAATGCTCCTCAAAAGTAATCAAAATTTAAAATTTTTGTACCATTTATCCCACAATTCATAACAGTATTTATTCTTAAAGAGAACAACCCACATATAAAGGGTCCACGATATTGAATTTGGACAAACGCAAGATAAGCAGAGAGATTAAGCATTTTAAGCACAAAATGTCGCCGAAAAGGGCACTCACCCCCACACTTAAATTGAACAATGTCCTCATTGTTCACTAGAAAAACAAAGGAGTGTTTCAGAAGACCTTTTCGGTAAGTGGATAAAATAGAGAAAAACACAAAGGTCACAAATAAACATTTAAGCACAGAAGCTCTCCACAGCAGATTTTATTTAAATAAAAGCATAATTAAAGAAACTGGTACCCCCTGAGATTATTTTTGCTAGCGTTATAGGAGTTCCCCCACACTTGAGCTTCAGCCTCAAGTAGCGTAGCTTGGTTGCAGTGTAGACATGAAGTTGTACCTGCATAAGACACTAGAAGCAACCATACTATAAACGGGGTTAAAAGTTAGCAAAAACAAAATGTAAAGAGAACCTGAAAATTTAAAGAGAAATAAAAGCAAATGAAAGATAAGTTCATCTCGGTTGCCTCCGGGAAGCTGCCCTTCTTTAACGTCTTTGGCTAGACGCCTGCTTTGTTATCCTGGATCAAAAATAGAAGTAGACAACAGCTTTGCGAGGAAGACGAAGTTTGCAGTAATTAAAAGCAAACCACCTGGATCAAAACAAAACGTTACTTCGGCAAATATAATAGGAAAATGAATACTCCACAAAACCTGGTGTTTGAGGAGGTACTGCCGGTAGCGTAGTTCTAACAGGAGACCAGGTGTGATTGGCTTTGCTTCCTCAAATTGGAAGATGTAAACATCCTCCTCTTGTTGTTGAGGCTTATGGGAAAAGCCGTGATGGAGATGACCATCCATCAGAATTAAGTACCCTTAAAAAGAAACAAAAATTTATACACAAAGGGCAAATACGGAATAAAAAAAAACTAAACAGATAATAAACCAGATAGTTGGACCGAAGTCCCCGGCAACGGCGCCAAAAACTTGTTGGGCAAAATAGTAGTTAAACTATCTTGCTAACTATGGGTAGTGAACCCAATCTTTGTAGTACAACAAGGTCGTATCCACAAAGACTTCGCAACTATCTAATTAATTATCCAGTTTAGTAAATGTATGAAGAGGGGAAAATATGCCCAGAAGACCCAAAAGAGAGCAACAACCCAACAGAGCAAAGAGCAGGGAAAAGGGAGGCCAAGGCAACGACCGGGCGTCCCCGTCCAGGCCCAGCCGGTCATCGGCCCTAAACATAGCAGGACGACCGGTCGCCTGTGACCGGTCGCCATAGGAAGCATTTCGATCGGTCATTTAACCAGTCGCCAGGATACGAGATGTAGCATAAAGGCACCCGGTCGTTTGTGACCGGGCACCAAATACACCAAATATAGCACGGATACGACCGGTCGCCTGTGACCGGTCCATAAGAGGGCAAAACAAGTACGGATCGACCAAAAGATAGGGAAATTAGGGTAAGATATTTATCAGATATTTTATAGGCTCACCAAGATATTTATGTGCCAACCTGGCACAATGTAACGGGCTAAAAGGCCAGTGAAACACTATAAATAGGGGTTCACCCCCCAATAAAAGGCACGCGAACAGTATCAGAATCTCACTGTTGCATTGCGTGTGTACGAATCCCTCTTTCTTTCTCCCCCCCTTTTTTCGGTAACAAGGTAACTCGATAGAACTTGAAGAGCTTGATGATAGATTAGGACCCACTGAGGAATCGTGAGAAGACTGCTTAGGAACCTAGGGATTTATACCATTTCATTTGGCGCCGTCTGTGGGAAGAGAACAGCTCAGATCTAGCAACCACGAGTCCACCAACAAGAATAATAACTTTGGAAAACATACGAAGTCGACACATCTGAGAACAAAATTGTGTTTTTTGCAGGTTAGGTACGAAGATGGCACCCAGAACAAGGAAAAATCTGCAAACCAACGACGGGAGCACTGGACCCGAGGCAACCCACGACTCCATTTCCAAAAAAGACTTGGAAAACATGCTGGCGAGCCTCACTAGATCAATCGACGAAAAAATCGTGGAAGGAAACGAGCTCCTGCAACAGGAATTGATGCAGAGAGACGAGGAATTCCAGCGAAAGTGGGAGGAGATGTCAGGCGATAGATCTCCTGAAGGGCGGGATGCGGCCGGAAGCAATGACGGGAAAAGAGGCACCCGAGGGGAGGCCTTAATCACCATCGAAGAAGAAGAAGATGATACCATTGACATGAGCCTGTACCCCTTCTCTGAGAAGATCCGCAGAGCTAAACTCCCGCCTCACTTCGTCGCCCCGGCGGTGGAGAAGTACGATGGCACTGGGGATCCCGCTCAGCACATAAAGAAGTTCATGTTCGCCATGAACACCCAGGGGATTAGCTCCCTCGCCCTGTGCAATTTGTTCCCTGGAACACTTTCCAAGAGGGCCTTGAGCTGGATCTCGTCCAGGCCACCCCAGTCGATCTCCAGTTTCAAACACTGACCGAGGAATTCCAACAGTACTTTGCGGCCAGTAAGAAGGTGAAAAGAGAAACGATAGAGCTCATGGATGTAAAGCAGGCGAAGGGAGAGACTGTAAAGGAATACAGCGAGCGGTTCCACAAGCAGGTGGCTGAAATCGACGATATCGATGAGAAGATACTGATCAAAGCCTTCGGTAATGGCTTGGCCCACCCACGCCTCGCTGGAAAGATAGCCACCAAGGCGCCAAAGTCGCATGGTGAGTTAGCTGAGATGATCCACGACTTCCTCAAATCGGAAGTTGCGGAGAATAAGGCCAAGGAGCTCCTCAACAGCTTTAGAGCCCCAGCTGTGGGTGAGAAGAAGGCAGGCCAGACAGGTGGGGCGGTTGCGGCCGGAGGATCGCACCAGGGGGGAAGCCGATACAAGCCTTATTCCAAGACCCCGACCCCCCAGGGACAGCAAGCCTCGAGCTCCAGAACTTTCCCGACGGTATCGATAGACCCAGGAAAATATGCCGCCGCCGTAAGAGAAGGGCTTCTACCCCCCCAAGAAAACCCTTCCCGGGAGAGGTGCCGGTGGCCTTCTGTGAGTACCATGGGCACCGCAGCCACAGAACCGTAAACTGTGCGAACCTCGCCAAGGAGCTAAGGATAATTGAGGAGAACAAGAAGAAAGGAAGGGGAGGCCAGCAGAGAGCACCATGGTAGCCAGTCCTCTCGGCCAAAACCAGAGGGAGAGGTCCACCCCGAATTGGACCATAGCAAGTCCTTCGGGGTAATCACAGGTCTGTAAATTGCCTAGGGTAATTCTCTAGGATAGGGGGCGAAGTCCCCCTTTTAGAAGGAAAAAACACCTCTGTACCCGACTGGGGGCTGTAATTCGTTACTGTTTATTAAAGCTTTCTTATATATGAGTAGTTGCATCCCGATAAAGTTTCACGTATCTCGAAATCCACGAATAAAACACAATACAAAAAAAACTAATGAAATCCTCCTTGAGAATGCTTACAGGACTATTCTCAGAAGTAGGGCCCCTGACCCCCAATGAGAGGAAAAGACACGTCCACGAGGTTCACCGGGAACTCCCGGACAAGAAGGATACGAAGCACCAAAAGCTCCCCCCAATCTACTTCACCGAGGACGATGAAGACGGAGTCCTGTACCCGCACAACGATCCACTGGTCATAAGGGCTCAGGTGAATGACCGCATGATGGAGGAATCCTGGTCGATAGCGGGGCAGGTGCAAACGTCATTTCTGTCGAGGCAGTAAGGAAACTCGAAATACCGGAAGATAAGATCAAGCCTTACTCAGCCGTACTGGGAGGTTTTGTAGGAGGAATCTCGGCTAAATCTACAGGGAGCATCGACTTCACCATTACCCTAGGGCAAGGGGACGAGAGGCGCACGGAAGAGCTGACGGCCTTCATCCTTCCCGGGCTCTCTGGGTACAACATGTACCTCGGGCGGCCGGGAATAAATGCCTTCAGAGCCATCTGTAGCACCCACACTGAAGATGAAGTACCTGACCAGGTCAGGGAAGCTCGTCACGGTAAGAGGGAGCCAGAAAGTCGCGCGGGTATGCGAGGTACGGATCATGGAAAACCTACCAGGAAATGAGACTGTCAAAACCGTGGGGTCTGAGAAGGAATTCAAGGGAAAGCTCCCCCTCCCCGACGAAACGGCGGAACGGTACGGGGCCCCCGCTGATCTCCCAAAAGAGGTACCTCTTCGAACTGACCCTAACAAATCCTTCAAGATTGGAAATGCCTTTGACAGCGAAGAACAAGTCCATCTAACAAGATTCCTGGAAAAAAGAAGGGCCACGTTCGCCTGGAGCACGGAAGAGATGCCCGGAATAGACCCAGACGTTATCCAGCATGACCTCAACGTAGACCCCGCGCACCCAGCAATCCGCCAAAGAAGAAGGGTGATCGGGGCCGAGAGGGACCAGGCTGCTCGAGAAGAAGTCCAAAAACTCCTGCAGGCGGGCTTTATCAGAGAAGTGTCTTACCCCAAGTGGCTGGCGAACGTAGTCATGGTAAAGAAATCTAATGGGAAATGGAGAATGTGTGTGGACTTCACCGACCTGAATAAGGCATGCCCAAAGATTTTTACCCATTGCCATCGATTGACCGACTGGTCGTCTCGTCGCCCAAAGCTCCGTCCTGAGCTTCCTAGATGCATTCTCCGGGTATAACCAGATAAAGATGAACGAGAAGGACTCCGAGAAAACTTCTTTCGTCACCTCGGCAGGAGTCTTCTGCTATAAGGTGATGCCATTCGGGCTGAAAAACGCCGGCGCGACTTTCCAACGAATGATAGACAAAGTGTTCCGGGAGCAACTCTCGAGAAATGTGGAAGCTTGTGGATGACATAGTCGTGAGAAGCCCGTCCAAGAACAGCACATGAAAGACTTGGAGGAGACATTCACCACGCTCGACAAATTCCAAATCAAGCTAAACCCGGAGAAATGCGTATTCGGAGTCACCAAAGGAAAATTCCTTGGTTTCATCGTTGGGCAGCGGGGAATAGAGGTCGATCCAGAAAAGACCCAGGCGATTCTCGACCTCAGCCCCCCCAGGAGCATCAAGGACGTCCAGGCCCTTAACGGGAGACTCACCGCCCTAAGCAGGTTTTGTTCAAAATTGCAAGAAAAGGCAATCCCGTTTTTTAACACGTTGAGAAAGAACAGCAAGTTCCAGTGGAGTCAAGAATGCAAAGAAGCCTTCGAGAAGATCAAAGAAATGCTTCGAGAGTTACCCAAGCTGGGAGTCCCAACGCCTGGTCAAGACCTCTATCTCTACCTATCCGCATCGGCCTGGGCGGTGGCAGCAGTCCTAATCATGGAGGACGAAAAGAAGGAGATCCCCGTCTACTACACAGGAAAAATCCTGACTCCCGTAGAAAGACGCTACACCAATATTGAGAAGGTCTTCCTGGCCCTAGTGGTGGCGTCCCGGAAGCTGCGACCGTACTTCCAATCGCACCGAATCCTTGTAAGGACTAACTGGCCGTTGAAGCAAATAACGAACAACCCCAGTGCGTCAGGACGCATGGTAAGTTGGGCAGTTGAACTCACCCAATACGAAATCAACTTTTTACCGAGGACGGCGATCAAAGCTCAGGCCCTAGCAGACTTCATAACGGAAACCAGCTTCGACCAAGAAGAAGGAAAGCCACCCGCCCCATTCATCATCCAGGTAGACGGTGCTCGGTGCAAAACGGGAGCGGGAGCGGGGATTGTAGTCCAGACTCCCGACGGACGGGACATCAACTACGCCTTCCGACTGGAATTCGAAGTAACTAACAACGAGGCCGAGTACGAAGCTCTCATTCAAGGCCTAGAGGTCGCCATCGCCCTAGGTGCGACAGACCTGGAGATATACTCAGACTCCTTGCTGGTCACCCGCCAGCACGACAACATATACGAGGTAAAGGAAGAAAAGCTCTGGAAGTACTTGCTAAGGGTTCAAGAGCTAAAGGCAGCTTCTCGAGATGTGAGTGAAACACCTTCCTCGGACAAAAAACACCGAAGCGGACGCGCTAGCGAAGTTAGCAAGCATGGCCGAAAGGATACCAGGTAAGGTGTGGTTGGAGACAAAGACCAACCCGAGCGTAGACGAGGCACAGGTCCTGGCGGCTGAGCCCCTCGTGCCAGAAGAATCTTGGATGACCCCGATCGTGGAGTACATCCTTGAAGGGAAATTGCCCTCGGAGGATAAAGAGGCCAGGACCCTGAAGCGACGAGCGGCATCATTCTTTTTCGAAGAGGGACGCCTCTACAAAAGGTCGTTCGCCAGGCCCGCCCTCAGATGCGTCACGGACGAAGAGGGAGGTGAGCTTATAAAGGAGGTACATGAAGGGGTTTGCGGAAACCACCAGGGAGAAAGAGCCACGACCCACAAAATCATGAGGCTCGGCTATACTGGCCGAGAATGCAAAGCCACTGCAAGGAGTACATCGGAAATGCGCCAGATGCCAGGAGCATGGCAGCAAATACATAACCCCCCGGCCGCGCAAGGCCATACTATCCCCGATCCCGTTCGCAATGTGGGGATTGGATCATTGGCCCTTCCCGAAGCATCTCCCGGGAGGTTCAGGTTCGTGTATGTAGCCATCGATTACTTCACAAAATGGGTGGAGCGATGCCAACCGTGTCCATCACAGCCAAGAGGTCGCAAGAATTCGTATGGAAGCACATTGTGTAGATTCGGGTTGCCAAGGATCATAATAACCGACAATGGGACACAGTTCAATTGCGACAGTTTCCGGGAGTTTTGCGAACAATGGAAAATCGAGGTAAGATTCGCGTCAGTGGCGCACCCAGGCCAACGGACAGTCGAGAATGCAAACGGGCAGATCATAAAGCGTTGAAGAAAAAGTTAGGGGCAAGAAAGGAGGATGGGCCGAACTATTACACCAAGTCTTGTGGTCCTACCGAACGACGGAAAAGGGGCCAACTGGAGAAACACCTTTCAGGTTAACTTATGGCCTGGAGGCAGTCGTTCCGGCTGAAATTATGATCCCATCAATCGTTGCGAATCTTACGACGAGCAGCTCAACGATGAAGGGGTAAAAACGACCTGGACCTCCTTGAGGAAAAGAGAGCCCATGCAGCCGCCCGGATGGTGAAAGACAAGAGAAAAGTCGAGAGGTACTTCAACCGCAGTCAGGGAACGAAGCTTTGTCCCTGGCGAACTTGTCCTAAAAGGTTAAGCAGCCCAAAAAGCTCGACCCCCAGTGGGAAGGTCCTTACATTATCCATCAGAAGGTTGGGCGAGCTTCATACCACCTGAAGAATGTCGAGGGATACGGGCCCCATTCCTGGCACGCGGAATGCCTCAAGAAATTTATGTATGAAAATCGATGTAACGCATTGACAACATCAATAAAGAAGTTATTTTTGGAAAAATTCGAGCGCAAAAGAAACAGGATGTAATGCCCTGGAAAAGAAACACCCGGGCCAGGCCCAACAGGATGCAATGCCCTGAAAAAGAAACACCCGGGCCAGGCCCAACAGGATGTAATGCCCTGGCAAAGAAACACCCGGGCCAAGCCCTACAGGATGCAATGCCCTGGAAACCTTGTTATGAGTTGTCGCACTCAAGCAAGAACAAAAACGAAAAACCCATCTCTGGAAACTCTAGGAGCTCTGGTCGCCTGTAACGGGTGAATCATTAGGTGTGGGACGCCACACCGTATCTCGGCTAAATTCCCCCGGCAAACTCTTTCTCCCTCTCTCGGGAAAAAGAGAAAGGGGGAATAACCGCAAGTACCGTCGCTTGGCTACCAAAAGCAAGGATAGGGAAAGAACGAACAGAAGCGCCCGGTCACTAAAAACGACCGGGCGATGACCGGAACGACCGGTCGTTAAAAACAACCAAGTCGCGTCCTTAGGATAAAAGCGTGGCGACCGGTCGCT
Source organism: Limonium bicolor (assembly GCA_023374045.1). Taxonomy (NCBI): domain Eukaryota; kingdom Viridiplantae; phylum Streptophyta; class Magnoliopsida; order Caryophyllales; family Plumbaginaceae; genus Limonium; species Limonium bicolor. Next base: position 311,960,796 of record CM041779.1, read on the forward strand.
CGAGCATGACCGGTCTCGCCCGCAAAGCGAATCAGCTAAAAAAAAAAGAAAAAAAGGCAATCGGTAACGCGCGTGATCGAAAGCGACCGGCCGCGAAACAAAAATAACACTAACCAGCGAAATAACTGGCAGAGTAATCCCATTAATCTTTGAAAGCATGTACAATATCAAAACAAAAGAAAGAAACAAAAAAGCTAACTAAGCCTAATCTAAAACTTTCTCTGGTCTAAGTCTCTTGTACAGTATCGAGATTCGCGGGAGCAGCCCCTTGTACGCTCTCCGAAGACCCAGACCCCCCGGGGGACGATCGGAGGCCCACACCACCCTGATGCGCGGTACTCCCGGGAGGAAGAAAAGACGCCTGGCCAGGGACAAGGCATGTCTCCCCCGGAAGGCGTCCGAACTTCTCAAGCACCTCATAAAAGGAGGTCTTCTGCGCGACCTCTTGGAAAGACAGCTCCCGGTAAAGGCCGTCATCCATAACCTCCCCCTTACCCGTGAAGAACCTCGAAACAATCTGCCGGCACGACTTCACCATCTTCCCACATTGAGAAGTGAAGGACTCCTTCAGGTGAGCAAGCTTCGTGCTCTGCTGCCGCAGGTCCTCTCGCACCTTCCGAGAGTAAGCCTCGAGGCTGGCCACTTGCTGCTCCAAGGTCTGACCGTAAGCCCGGTACCGGTCGCGGCTAGCGTTTGCGGCAATCAACTCCTCCTCGAGGTCGTCGATCCGCAGGTTTAACTTCTCCAGTCCCTCAATGGGATTCCCAGGCCTCGAGCCTAAGTAAAGAAAGAGAAAGGAGGAAAACTTTTGTCAAAAAAGAGCAAGAAGGACAATAAGGAACGAGTGAGGAGGCGAAGAATCACCTCTCGCAGCCAGCTCGGAGTTTTCTAACCGCAGCCTAGCGGACTCCTCCTCCAACACCCTTACTTTCTCTTCGGAGGAAAGCAGTTGTTCCTTGCAAGCCGCAAGCTCACCAGACAACCTGTGGAGCTCGGCAGATAGCTTCTCTTTCTCGGAGGCCAGGACCTCGCCCAACCGGGCCGCCTCTGCCGCCTTCGCCTCGAAAGACGACAACTCTCCCTTGAGGAGAGCATTCGCCTCAGAAGCAGAGCAAAGCTCTTGGGAAAGTTTGGCCCTATCCTCAGCAAGCAACGCCTTCTCGGCGCGAAGACCCTCAACCTCTTGATTGTGGGCAGCTCGGGCCTGTCCCACCAAGTACTCCAAGTCAGAAAAGGCAGGCAACCGGGCGACAGCAAACTCACTTCGTACCTTTTCAAAAGACGCGACTTCCGTCTCCAGCGACCGGACCTGACCCTTGAGGGAAAGGTTTTCTTCACGCAGCTTCTTCAACTGCTCCTCATACTTGTCGCACTGCTTTGTGCACGCCCGCCGGGCATCACCCAGCTCCTTCTTCATGGAAGCGGTCTGCTCGTGCACCCGCCTGGAAATCTCCTCTTGAACATGGTCAACGAAGATGCTGTTGGAGGACCGCTCTATCTTCAATTCCTCCTGGGCATTGCGGGCCCGGCTCTCCTCCAGGCGTAGCTTCGAGAGAAGGGATTGCACGTGCACATCCACACCCTGTGCAAAGGCCACCGTCTGTACAAAATAAAAATAATAAGTAGAAGAAAGTAAAGGAGGAAAAGAAGCAACCCAAAAGTTAAGAAAGGATGGGCCGCTCACTCGGTAGATCCCCTGCCACATATGGTTAAGCGAGGCATCCAGCGGGAAGGAGTGTCGCATAATGGCGTCCGCTCCACCCCCCCCCCCGATCCTCAACCTCTCTTTGGCCGCGGTCGTGGTCTTCAGAGGGGCAAAGAGGCCATCAGGAGATCCGGACCTGCGGATGGCTTCTTTCCACAGCTCGGTATAGGAGGATGACTCCGTCACGGGCAGCACAGGAAGAGGCTGACCACGGTGGTAGCACCAGCCATCCTTTGCAGACGGACCGCAGAAAGAATCACGGGCAGGCGGAGGAGGTGAAGACGGTGTGGCGGTCCCGGCATCCTCCCTCGCCTCCGAACGAAGCTCTGAATCCGCAGGCTCCCCCTCAGCCGCACCCAGCGCAGGGCCCGCTCCGCCACTGCCGCCCCCGGGTACTGAAGCCCCGGGCCCCGAGGGGGCAGTCTCCTCCAAAGGCTCCTATTCCGGAGCGGTATCTGAAGCACCCGACCGTCAAGATGAACTATGTCGGAGGCCTTCGTCCTTTTGGCCATATGCTTCACCCTACCCTTCGAGGGAAGAGTCTTCTGACGATGCTGAGTAGGAGACAATTGACCGGGCGCCTCGACCGGGCCAGGTTGCCCAGCTCCCTCCCCGACCCTGGCCTTCTCAGCCTCGGGAGCTGCAAAGCACAGAAACATACAAAACCAGGTAAAAAAAAAGAGAGCTAGACATTAGCGGCAGGTAACAACCAAGGCAACGAAGAAGTAAATCAAAAAAAAAAAGAAAAGATAACAGGTGAACACGAAGGATAAGACCGCACATGCACGCCCTCTCTCGTCCCACGGACTAAGATTAAGATCTGACCCGGGCGTAAGAGGAAGAAATACCCGACGGCCGGAACCTGGACTAGTGTACCAAGTACCTGGTTGGTTTGAAGTATCAGACGACCGGGCCTCTGGAGTCCGAGGGGAACCCCCTTCCCCATCCTTTGCCGGTCTCGGCTTCTTTGCCTGGCGATCAGCTTCGCCCCCAGACCGCTTCCGACCAACAATGACCGCCTCTTCCTCACGAAGAGCCGACTCCTCCACAGCTTCCAGGGTGGCGTAGTAGTCCACCTTTCCTTCCCCGGTCTTGAAGGACACCAGCTGCCAGCTGTGAAAAGGGTCAACCTTCGCCCCGAGCTGAGGAAAATCTGCGACCAAAGGGGGTAGGTAAGTCCAGAACAAGACAAAAACGATAAAGAAAGCAGAAAGGGAAGAGGAAAACTCTTACCCTCAGAGTGTGCAAGCGAGGCCAGGCGCGGACCGGTGAAAAAGTCCTCAACGCTCGGATGAAGGTCGGCCACCGCCTTCAGGGCCCGGGACATGGTAAGCTCCGACTTCGGAACTGTGGGACTATGCAAGGAGCCCCTGATAATCGAGGGGCAATAGGCGACCCCGAGATACCTCCCGGCGGGTGGGAGGATGACAAACCACCGTGCGTTCCAGCGTTGAGCGAGTTTCTTGTACTCAAAGAGTGAATATCCGGACCGACCGGATATGGTCAAGTTGTTGGAGTCGACTCTGCTGGTGAAGAACTGAACGAATTCCGTAGCAGAAAGCGCAACCCCCTTCTCGGCGCAAAGAGCAATGTAAGCGTGAAGGTGACACACCGCTTTCGGGTGAAGCTGAGCAAGCGTGCAGCAACGACGGATTAGAAACCCCATTACGAACGGGTGGGGAGGAACCGTCATCCCACGCAAAAAGAAATCGGAGTACACAGCGTACCCACGACCGAAGTCGTCCAGGGGATGCGAATCTTCAGAGGGAAGGAAAATCTGCGTCCCTGTGGGAACATCCACCTTTGCGAGAAGCGAATCGAGAGCTTTCACGTCCAGAATGCTGGGCAACGGTTCCCGATTATTGGAATGGCGGACTTAGGTTTTAAGAGAGTCGGGCGGAATTTCCCATCGGATTTAAAGCCCACGATGGCACTTTTGGCGGAAACGCGAGACGATTTGGAGCTCGAAGACGCCATTGAAACAGTGAAACAAAGCAGAGAAGAAAAGGCAAAGCAGAGAGAGAGAGAAAGCGGAAATAGCGGAGCGAGAGAGAGAGAATTCGAAAGCTTGTGAAGTGCGAAAGTTGGAGGAAAGAGAAAAACGTCGCTCTCCCAACACCTTTTAAAAGGAGGTAACACAATTTCGGAAATATTTAAAATATAAAAACAAACAAAAGGGCGCTTTTTGCAGGAAAATTGCAGAGACTCTGCGCATTCTGCAGTGACGGCTGGCGTGCGCGAGACGATAAAAATTCTGCAACGGCCACTTCGTACGAACACAGGCGCGTGTGTGGCACGGGCATGGCGCACGCGCATCGCACGGACCATAGGAAGTCCCATCCTTTTGTCCGAGGGAAAAAGATGGAACTTGTGGGACTGGGAGATAGGAAACGAGGAACCTAAGGACCAACGAGAAAACAAAAAGCAAAATTTTTCACCTTCACCCTCACCCTCCAAACCGGACCGGAAGAGCCAAGTTCTAAGTTTTAAGTTCTACTTTCCTCGCAAGACGCAAAAGTAGAACTTGTGGGACTGATGAAGAGGGGAAAATATGCCCAGAAGACCCAAAAGAGAGCAACAGCCCAACAGAGCAAGAGCAGGGAAAAGGGAGGCCAAGGCAACGACCGGGCGTCCCTGTCCAGGCCCAGGTAGGCCGCAAGCATCGACCGGTCATTAATGACCGGTCATCGGGAGCCCTAGAACATAGCGTAGAGGACGACCGGTCGCCTGTGACCGGTCGCCATAGGAAGCATTTCGATCGGTCATTTATAACCAGTCGCTAGGAATACGAGATGTAGCATAAAAGGCGCCCGGTCGTTTGTGACCGGGCACCAAATACACCAAATATAGCACGGATACGACCGGTCGCCTGTGACCGGTCCATAAGAGGGCAAAGCAAGTACGGATAGCGACCAAAAAGATAGGGAGATTAGGGTAAGATATTTATCAGATATTTTATAGGCTCACCAAGATATTTATGTGCCAGCCTGGCACAATGTAACGGACTAAAAGGCCAGTGGGAAACACTATAAATAGGGGTTCACCCCCTCAATAAAAGGCACGCGAACAGCATCTGAGAAATTTCACTGTTGCATTGCGTTGTTATTACGAATCTCTCTTTCTCCCTCCCCCCTTTTTCGGTAACAAGGTAACTCGATAGAACTTGAAGAGCTTGATGATAGATTAGGACCCCTACTGGGGAATCTCGCGAGAAGGCTGCTTAGGAACCTAGGGATTTATACCATTTCAAGGATAGCTTTATGATAAAGTGACATAAGGTCGCAACTCCACAGTGAAGGAGTCAGAACATAAGTCTTACGGATTTTAGTAAACGAGGAAACTAAGGCCAATTTAATGGTAATGGCAAGTTGAACCCATGAATGAGAAGAGGAATTGTGGTATCTAAGGAAGTTATATTAGAGAAACCTTTGTGAAAATAGATGCTACCCAAAAAGGGGGCACAGAGAGAGTTATACCATGTGCTGAGGGCACTGCGATGATGTCGCACTAAATAATAATAACCACATGCCCAAGCCATAAAACGTTAGTATGTTAGTACCAATTAGGGTTGAACAGAAAATGAATACCAAGCTAAAACCCACAGTCGTATTGTATGATTTCAACAGACGAAAGGCAAAAGCGAGCATTACAAGAGATACTCTAAGCTGGAGATTAGATACTCCATGCAAACCGCAATGGCGGATAACCGTCCAATCGACTGGTACATGGTGCGCAACAAGCGACCATTATAATAACTGTTAACCGAATTATGTGGGTAAGAATCAGAACGTGGAAGATCAGATGAACAAGTGGATTCCCCTAATCGAGAAGAGGGATGAACCATATATGTGGATACTAAAGTACCAACACACGAGGGATACGAGTTCACACTAACAAAAGCGGACCTACAAGGTACCCAAAGAACGAACTCATTTCAGAGGGAAATAATTTGGAGTCATGAGGCGCCAGTTAGTTGCGCATATCAGACTCGCCTTGAGATTTTAGACACGACTACTACGAGCACTAGGTGCTAGAGCATAGCTCGACAATCCTTACACCGAAGGTTAGTTCGGTAGGGTGGCATGAACTCTTGGGAATATACCATGAGCACGTATAGAATTCAGGAGGACTAAATAGAATGGCTAGTTGAAATAATAAGCGTGTGTGACGAACGAGACCACACAGCAAAATCAGTTACTCCATTCCTATAAATATGGAAGACTGTGTAGAAAACACCATCACGTGGAGTTGAAACCGACATGAAACTACTACCTCAGAGGGGTAAACTAACCATAAAGTAGTTGGGCATACTGCTTGCGGAGCGAGTGGGCCCATATTGATTGGAGTTAACGTACCTAATAGGTTTGGGAAAAACCAATGATGTGTTTACACCTCCCGATCAAATCGTATGTGAATATACACACACCTAACCGAGATAGACGGTATAGCCTGAGGGGCTAAAGCCGACCCTATAAAAAAAAGAAGGGGTAACGAAATATGTAGCACATTAGTGCACGAATAATTCCACTGGAATGGAACATCTTGAACTTATTAGATTACGTGGGCGTAATCATTTTTAAGGGGGGTAGAGCGATTTCGTACGCTTAAAATATATCGTACGTAGGAGTACGTAGCGCATGGTACACATGCTGCAAACTATTATTGTACGTAGAGTACAAGTGTCATGACTGTGTTATATTACTTGAGGTAATATTGTGATGTATTATGTGTATGAATATATATATATATTTTTTAGTTCGCATTGTCGTGACGAATAGGGAAGGGAGAACAGATAGAGTGTTCTGATTCTACTTCCGCTTATTTATGCAAACGTTGCGAACATTAAACGCATAAACGCCTAACTTGTTAGCTCCGGTTGAGAGTTCAAGTAGGTCTATCTGGTATCTTCGGTGGGAGATGGAAATAGAAGAGGTAGAAAGCTCCATACTATATGATTGTGACTCGGTATGAAACCGATTATTGGAATGCGATGAGTGAGTCGGCATGAGACCTAGGAATTGTATGAATAATTATAAGTCGAGTGAACTTGGTACATGGTTAGGATACATGATCCTATACGCTGGTGATTAGATTAATTACACTAGTTGACTTGTGTATCTATAGGACACAAGGTGGCAAATATCAAGAGGAAACAAGATTAGAAGTGGATAAACAATTGACTGTTTGAAATCGACGTGGGAAGTTGAACTTGATCCTGGTCCGATCATGGGAAACCGAACACAAATTGAGGTGAGAGATAGTTCAACACTAACGCTGACCACGTCGGGGTTGAATGATTCTCGAAACTTCCTACAAGTGGACACAGATATGAATAGAAATTGGAATTTAGGGCGTCACTCGAAGAGCCGTGGACCGTGGAGTCCAACGTCATGAGACCGGTGTGTCTGCGAGTGACATCACCCAAAGAGCCGTGGACCGCAGAGCCCTTTTTCATTAGACCGGTGTGTCTGCGGGTGATTAAGGAAATTAGGTGTTACTATCCGAGGAGCCGTGGACCGCAGTGTCCTTTGTTATTAAACCGGTGTGTCCACGGGTAGTAGACGTTGGTTAGCATGGGGTTGGGGATTGTCAAGTCCTGGTCTTCATGACTGCTTCCCCATGATTTGCCATCGTTAAAGATATGCATACACATACACGCGGAGTGGTGTAGAGGTATCCTCGCGAGATACTTGCATATGAATAGGGGTGCGTGGAGTATCCCTTGTGAGACACCTTTGAGTACTTTTGGTTAGTTTTGCACCTTGTCTAGTGCTGTGTATGATTGAGTTTTGCACCTTGTCTAGTGCTGTGTATGATTGAGTTTTGCACCTTGTCTAGTGCTGTGTATGATTGAGTTTTGCACCTTGTCTAGTGCTGTGTATGATTGAGTTTTGCACCTTGTCTAGTGCTGTGTATGAATGAGCTTTGCACCTTGTTTAGTGCTGTCTATCAATGAATGTGTCATGATTATTGACTATATGGAATGAGATTATTACTGTATCAAATGTAATACATATAGACTAGATCTGAACGTAGTGGGATGTACTCCCTGGTGATGATCTGTTGGTTACTTAGTGGAACTTGATTCCTTAGGTGAACTGTAGAGGATTAAGGACTTCGGGACGAAGCCTTTTTAAGGGGGTAGACTGAAATACCCCTAACTTTTAAAACTTAATTAAATGATCTAATAATGATCTAAGATGGTTAATAAACATCTAAATATTATTGGGGAACAATCTAAAAGATCTTATCAAGGCAAGACATGCCTTAAGATCGGTAAAGCCTAAAATGTGCTTTAAAGCACCATAAAGATTGTATGACCTCAAATAGGATCCAAAGTGGATTCCTAAGTATTATAATGAAGTAAGGAACCAACAAAACTATTCTCAAAGAGAACTAAGCTCAGAAGCACCTTGCAACACAAAATGTGCACTAAAACACCTTAAAGCACGTTTTTGTGAAATTGCCTTCTAAATTGGTTTTTAATGGGCTTAAAGGTTATAATTACCTTTAAATATGATATTATATCATATTAGGAATTTAATTCCAAATTTTACAAATTTTTACAAATTTAAATTATAAAATTAATAAAACCCTGAAGTGGGGCCCGTTTGAGTCAACATTGACTAAGAATGGTCAAGAGGTCAAAGTTGACCCCTTGGACCTCATGAAATCGGAAGCCACAAGTAAGAAGAGGCTGGATTCACCACTTGCACATACAAGGGACAATTCTCCAACACCACTCCTTAAATTAAGGAGATTACTTTTACCTTTCTAATATATGACTTAATTATACACATTGGCTCCATGATTGCTTCAATCAGCTCCAAAACCGTGTGAGCCCTACCCTGCCCCTCCAATAACCGATGCCAGCCCATGCTTATCCCCTTGGATGAGTCATTACCCATTTACTAAACATAAACTAATCAAAATTGATTTTTCAATCAATTAAGGCTCATTCCAATCATTCTCTTTCCCCTAGCTTCATTCCAGCCGATGAAGCAGCCCTTCCAGACCCTCTCAACCGAAGTTCTTGAGCATGGAAGGTAGATCTAACTTCTAAGCTTCTAAGGTAATGGTTTAAGGCTTATTTTGGCTCTTTTTCTTCATCTCTTCACCATCTACACTTAGATCTCATGGCTCATCACTTCCTATGGCTTATTCTCAGTGTTTTAAGGTTAGAACACCAACCAATTTCGGCTGAAGCAAGTATAGGGACCAAGGTTTCCCAAATTTGCATTTTAAGGTAAAAACATACCTTAAGCTTCTCTACTCTTCATCCGATTTTATCCCTTTGATTTTTATGAGTTTATACACTCATAATCTTCATATTTACATGTTCATTCAGTTGGTTAGCCTTTTGAAACAAGTGAGGCCGAGATCTAGAGGAAATACCCTTCTTTAAGGCATTTTTCCAAGGTAAAACCTAATACCAAGGCAGCTTGTTGTTGTCTAGCTATTTCCTATGTCTATATGGTGGATCTAACACCTTGTGGTGTGTTTAATTCAGGCCGAATCCATCTTGAAGTTCCCTTGCATTTTTAAGGTGATTTTTGCCTTAAATCTTACATTAATTATTCCTTATGGTTAAGCTCAAGCTTGGAGTATAACCATATCTTATTTTGGTGTATTAAACATGTCTAAATGATGTGGTGAATTTTCCTTCAAGTGGCCGAGTTCATACAAGGAGAAAACAAGGTATAAACACCTTAAAACTTATGATTTTATAATTTCTAAGCACATATATTAATATTGCTGAGAGGGAACTTAATAATATGGGTTATATTAACCTAGAAATGGAAAAAAAATGACTAAGATAAATTAAGCTAGTCATTTAAGAGATTTAATTAACATAATGGTCAAATTATGAAATTATGTGGAAAAATAATTAATCTATGGTGAGGCCGTGAATGTATACTATATTTTGAGACATTTAAAGTGTAATTTATTTTGCAAGTTCAAGGTTGTAATAAGGCCATGTCATTAGGCCATTTTAATTTAAGTTTATAAGCTTATTTAGTTAGATTTATGCTTATATAATTAAGTTTGGGGCCAAACCATAATTATTGGTAAAATACAAAGCCGTGGGCTTAACTTAGAGGAATTTAGGGTTTTTAAATGAATTTAATAAAAATTATAACATTTTATAAAGTTTTGGGTTAAAATTGTAAAAATAGAAAAGTATAGGTGAAGTTTTGTAATTACCGAAAGGTTTGGGTCCAATTTGGTATTAGAAGTCAAAGTTGACTATATAGGAGACTTTGACCAAGTTTGGAGAATTTTAGAAATTAAAATACTACCTTATATTAAGATAAGTATTAAATTGTAAAAGATTAATAAGAGATGGGGCTATATTGAGATTTCCGAAAACTTGGGGTACTAAATGGAGTTTAGTACAAACCTTGGGTTATTGGGAATTTTTAGAAGTTGATTTGGTTAAATTTGGAGTTTATATGAATTATATAAGTATAATATAAGGTATTTCATAATATTGTTACAAATGGGTAACATATGTGGTAAAACTGAGATTTAGAGAAAGTATAAGGTTAGTAATGATGTTTATAACCTTTTGGTATAGTTTGGTAATTTTTGGAGTTATATATAAGGTTTTATCAAGATATATGTATAATATATAGTTTTGATGATATTAGAAAACTATATGTTATAAAGAGGGGAATTTGGTGAATATACAAAGTTAAGTGGTGGAAAAATAATTAGAATAGACCTAGGGGGTCTGTTTGGTTATTTAAAAAAATATATAACCATAGGTTATAATTATATTAAGGCTTAAGGATTATAATATAAGGTATATGTTATAAGTGTAACAATGAAATATAATTGAGGTTGATTTGTGATTTATAGAAGTTTAGTGGTTTATAGTGGAAGCCGGAAATATAAGGGGCTGTTTGGTATTTTAAAACAATTTACAACTATATGTTATAATTGTTTTAATGACATAAATGTCATAATATATGTTATATAACTATAATGTAACATTATATTAATTATGTGGTGGATTTTGTAAATATTTGAGAACATAGGTGCTGTTCGGAAATATTAACATTTTTAAATGAAATTTATAATATGGTTTCTAATGTTATAAGAGTTATAACAATTATAATATAAGGGGTATTCATTAAAAAGAATGAATATATATTATAAGACTTACCATATAATAAATAGTTCCATAATACATGTATAAAAAATGAATATATGTAATGATGTGGAAAATATAATGTGGTCTAATAACCATGTATTTTCATGATTAAAGTGATATAAGAAAAAGGGAAAACAATTACAAACATTGGATATGGAATTCTAATGTTAAGAGTGTACATGTGATAATAAGGATTCATATAATTGATAGTATTGTTTACACATGAGTTATACCACACTTAAAAAAAACACACAAACCTTAGAAAAAAATAATAAATACTAAGGTGAGATGAATAGTACATGACAAAGAATCATGCGTACAATATAGAAACAAACTATACGACATCCAAGGGTATGTTAAGTTACATGCAATAACAAGTTCAACAATAATTATATTAATATACAAGACAAGACTACGCATGTAATATAACACCTTTCTAATCCCGAGTTAAGCCGAAAACCCGACAAGCGTTGACAGTTAATAACGGGGGATTAACCGGGAGGTGTTAGTGACGGTACGGGGTACCGTAGAGTATGTTGTTATACGGGATGCTAATCAGTAGCGTTATGTATTGTTTAGACTGTTAGAGACGACACACGGAGCATAGGAACTTGCTGATTCATACTCCACCGTAATAGTTCCAGGGTGAACGGTATGTTATTTATGTGGCTTGATTGTCTCCGAGGATTTCCTCAGTTCAGACATTGTGTGAAAATCTGTGATAAGATTGAATGTCTGCTTGTGTGAATTAATATGCTTGAGTTGCGTATTAATGCTGCCTTATTATTATTACTGTTGTGCGATAACAGTACTGTTCGTATATATGAACATATTATAAAACGAACTAGCGGCAACGATGCTATCTTATATGTGTAATATAAGGAACGTATGTAAAACGTTGTAGCATTAGGATAATAAGATATATAAAATATCTGAGACTTATATACGGAGCATTGGCCTCTTTAACGCCGCTCTCGTATCTAGCACTGGATCCCGAGTCGACATACTCAGGATTGGACTACGACCTTAGTCTGGTGTGTTAGGAAAAAAATAGTAAAGCGATGCGATGGTATAGATAAGTTTATCAAGAGGATGTGGCTCTTGCTGTGAACTGTGATCCATTAACGATACTAGGATACCGTGTGGTAACCGTAAGTATCTGGATAAATTTCCAACGAACTACAGATTGTTCGTAGGACGGAGACTCTACCGCTGGAGTGGCTATTGCCGTGGGTGACCCGCCATAAGAGATGGGTAGCTTAGAGACACGTCATTCTAACGAGACGTTGTCATTAGACATGACTAAACAATTACGAACGACTATGCTAACTCGTACATTAGGCGAACATTATTTGGGCTTGCATGCCAAAGACGAGAGTTTATACTCGTCTATAATTCTCGTTGTTTCGCCTTGTTGTTAATTGGTTGTGCTTTGTGGTTATGTGTGGTATGTTGGTGGATTTGTTTGAACGAGCCATTGTGCTCATATTGTGTGTTGTGAACTGGTGGTGTCGAGTCGCAGAACTCATGTGTGGATTATGGTGGATTGTTTGGTCGGGTGAGTCGCCGAACTCAATTATGAACTATTAAGTGTTTGTTGGAATGGAGTCTCTGTACTCATATAAGCGTTGTAACGCTTTCAGTGGTTTATTACGATGCGATGTGTGAAGCCGGGGGCTTGTTTGTTATTTGAGTTTACTGCAATATATATATATATATTGTTGCTTTACAGTTTCATATTAAACTACTTGCATGAAAATGAACTGCATGCTCTTGACCAATTAACTGAGGGTCTGAGGGGACATGACGGTCATGTAGTAACGTACTCAGCAGGGGCTGATTCCATACCACAAACAACCATTTTTGCAGGTATGCAGCTTCCGGTGTCGGCAAAGAGAGGGACGCGCTGGGTAGTTTAATTACAGTTGTTTAAAATATGCACTGTTGCATTTTGATACGACTTAGAAACGTGTATAGGATTGGGATACTTAGAATGCTCACTGTGAATGTATTTTATATTGGTTTGGGAAGGATAGATCTATCTCTTGTTGTCACTACGAGAAATTGTTTCGTATTTAAGAGTATATCAGGAAGCACGTTATTACTCGTATGGGCGAGTAAGAACGGTGACACCAGTAGTTCAATTGTTGAGATTACCGCTGCGATTATATTGTTAAGTAAGATGATTAGGAGCCGATTAGAGTAGGGGTGTTACATAGAATACCGAGCTTAGGAACATACCGAGTTAGGGAATCTAACCATAGTTACCTAAATGAACAGTTAGGAGAAGGTTAACCACTAACTAAGTGTGGAGATACCTTATTGTCGGGAAGATGTTACAACCGTTGGACCGATAAGTGTGCAAGCACAGTGCTAATAAATGTTCATGTGAATTCAGATGTCAGGTAGACCACGAGGTCGAGGCCGCGGGCGCGGCATTGGTGATACTGAGAACCAGGGGGAGAACCCTACGACACAGGTCATGGCCGACGCTATTGCGGCCACCGTAGCCTAGATGGTCCCACAGTTAGTAGCTGCGATGCAGCAGCAGCAACACGGTGTGGGTCAACAAGGGCCACAACCGCAACCACAGCCGCGCGAGACCAACTGGGTCAAGGCGTTGGCGGATTTGAGACCCCCGTCATTCAGTGGGGAGACCGACCCTAGTAAGCTGGAGGCGTACATCTCCGAGATGGAGACCGCTTTCGAGAACTTGGATGTTCCAGCTGGTGCCAAGGTTCGACTAGCCGCTTACTACTTGAAGGGATCGGCTCAGAGTTGGTGGAAGTTGGTAAGGGAGGGCAGAGTTGGTGATCCTACCTTCCAGTGGAGGGAGTACACGGCCCTGCTGCGAGCCAAGTACTACCCGATTCATGTTCAAGAGGCCAAGCGCCTAGAGCTCGACAGCTTGAGACAAGGGGATAAGATGACGGTTGATGAGTACTACACCGCTTTCATCGGACTCATCCATCTGCTGCCGGATCTGGGTTACTCAGACCGGATCTTAGTGAACTGTTTCTATAACGGATTAAGCTACCGCCTACGCTACGGTATGGGGCCAAGCGGGTATACTACTTTGCAGGTAATGAACTACAGTATGAAGTGAATAAGTGTGTGTAGTGTGTTAATGTAATTGTGAGTTTGTTTAGTGGGGCATAACTAACACCCTAAATATAGGAGTGCTACCATGCCGCTGCAATTGTTGAGATCACCGTCCGTCTGAGGGACGAGGAGAGTGCGCTCAAGCGCAAGGCCATGAGCGAGGGCCAAGGCACGCAAGGGCAAGGGGGAGGAAAGAAGAAGAAGCCATACCCCCAGTCCCAGAAAGGACAGAAACAGGGTGGCAAGGGCCAGGCCCATACCACCACTGCTGAGGAGCCTCTGCAGCTCACCTACGCATATGCGGCCAAGCCCTTACGCTCTTACCCACCCAAGGGTAATTAATAAAATTCCAATACCGAATTCTAGTGTGTGTTGTTATTTTGTGAAGTATGTACTGAGTGTGTGATGTGTTAGCAGCTAGCGCGGGCTCTGGACCGGAGCGCCACTACTATTGTAAGTGGTGTAACGGAGACCACCCCGGTAAGGACTGCAAGGGTAATGATGTGCAGTGCCGATACTGCAAAAAGATGGGGCACCGCGATTACGAGTGCTGGCAGAACCCGAATAGCAGGAACTACAGGCCTAAGGGGCAGTGGAATGGTAAGGCCACCGTGACCACCGATGGCCCGAAGACGGCGAATCAGCCACCCCCAGATCAGAGGTACACAGATTCCTAGAAGGGGAAGGGGTCGGGATCCGGCAAGGCCGCCCTGAATGTGGTGGACCGGTCTGAGGCGCCAGGGCCCTCTTCTAGACCAGGTACCACCTAAACCGTTGAGTGAAATAAGTGATTGCATACCGCATTTCATGCATGTGTGTTAGTGAGTCCAAGTGTACTACCATGTGAGTTAAGAATTAAAGTATAGTGTGAAAGTCACCTAAATAGGTAATTTGGAAATCTAGGAACCTTCAATATTTGTTATCCAATCCCACTCACACCAAACCCTGAAGAAACCACCATCAGCATCACCGACTTTCCAATGGAGCAATGTCATGTCATCCAACCAGGTATGATACTCTTAAATGGATACCTGACACCGGAAGCACAAATCCACATTATCCGACGATGCGACGAACTGGGAGCAGCACCCGGAGGTTTCTACACACCCGAATACCAAAGCGGATCAAAGATGAAATTGAAGATGATGTGCATGGGTATGGACTGGAACCCTTACACCAAGACATATCAAGAAGTGCGAGCTGAAGATGGAGCAATTGTACCAAGTATACCTAAGGAGTTCCTTGCGGTCGTTAACCACGCTGTGGGAATTGCTCAGCAAGTTGAATCAGATTCAATGCTAAGTGTTAAAGCGGATTTATGTATTGTGAACTTCTACCAGAAAGGTGGACGGTTAGGGTTACACCAAGATAAGGACGAGTCACCCGAGTCTCTAAGTAAGGAAGTACCCGTGGTGTCTTGGTCCATTGGTGATACCGCAGTGTTTGTGTATGGCGAGCAGAAGCGTGCTGATCTCGCAAAGAAGTTAGTACTGAAATCAGGAGATGTGTTAATCATGGGTGGGAAGTCGAGGATGCTATACCATGGCATCAAGAAGATCAAACTGAATATCGCACCATCGGCAGTGATCAATGCCACACACATGAAACCCGGACGTCTGAATTTGACCTTCAGACAGTTTTAAAGCCTTGTATAATTATGTGATGTGTTAAACCAGTGTATGTTAAGGATGTTGTATGTGTTAGTTATGTCAGAGATGTAAACCACCTTGTGGTGTAAAGAGAATGTTAATCAATAAAGTGGAGTTGTTTGAAGTATGTCAACCGTGTTGTTACCAAATACTTATTAGTTTGCCAATGAATTAGGCTGTGCACTCAGAACGGGAGGTATACTGAGTGTCTGCAATGAGGCAGAAGCCGGCAAGAGCGACACAATCCTCACCGGTACCTTTCCAGTCAATGGCGTGGACGCTTCGATCTTGTTCAACTCCGGAGCCTCACATACATTTATTTCGCTATCTTTTGCGAAGAGGCTGAGGTTAGACGCTGATGAGATGCCAGATTTTCTAGTCACTCTCCCATCGAAAGAGTGGATCAGGTGAACCCGCTACCACCGAGATGTTGTTGTACGAATCAGAGGTGAAGAGTTTCCGATCGACTTGATAGAGTTCGAGGGACTTGGTTTTGATGTGATTATCGGGATGAACTGGTTGGAGCGGTACAAGGGAAGAATCCTATGTGCCGAGCACCGTCTGCTTCTTCGGAGTCCGTCTGGGGTTACCATATCTTACCGCCAGAGGCCCAGCGAGCCTTCGACTCAGATCATCACCGCCATAGCCATGTATCGTGAGTTATGACGAAGGAATGATGTATACCTCTGCTATGTCCAGGACATAGAGAGAGACCCAGAATTTAGCCCAGATGTGCCGGTAGTGTTGGAGTTTCCTGATGTATTTCCTAAGGAACTGCCGGGCATGCCGCCAGCACGGGAAGTTGAGTTTGAGATTGATTTGGTTCCGGGCACCAGACCAATTGCGAAGGCGCCCTATCATATGGCTCCAGCAGAGATGACAGAGCTCAAGGAGCAGCTGAGAGACCTACTCGACAAGGGGTTTATCCACCCTAGCGTTTCACCATGGGGAGCACCGGTCCTCTTCGTGAAGAAGAAGGACGGTAGCCTCCGCCTGTGTATTGACTATCGAGAGCTGAATGCAGTTACGGTGAAGAACCGTTACCCTTTACCACGCATCGACGACTTATTTGATCAGGTGAAAGGAGCATCAGTATTCTCCAAGATAGATCTACGATCCGGATACCATCAGATTGCCATCTGTGACAGTGACATTGAGAAGACCGTATTCAGAACCAGATATGGACACTATGAGTTTACGGTTATGCCGTTTGGTTCATCCAATGCACCAGCTAAGTTCATGGACTTAATGAACCGCTTGTTCCAAGATCAGTTGGACAAGTCAGTGGTAGTCTTCATCGACGATATTCTTGTGTACTCGAAATCGAGGGGTGAGCACGAAAGCCACCTGAGAAGTGTGTTACAAACATTGAGAAAGAATCAGTTGTATGCTAAATTTTCAAAGTGTGAATTTTGGTTGAACCAAGTATCTTTTCTTGGCCATGGGATTTCTGAAGCCGGGATCGCTGTTGATCCGGCAAAGATTGATGCAGTGCGCACCTGGCCTAGGCCAAAGACAGTTACCGACATCAGGAGCTTCCTCGGTCTGGCAGGTTATTATAGGAGGTTTGTGAAGGACTTCTCCAGTGTCTCGAAGCCGATGACTTCCTTGATGAAGAAGGATGCTCCATTCGAGTGGACAGATGACTGCGAGAGTTCTTTCCAGAGTCTCAAGGATGCTTTGACATCTGCACCAGTCCTGACTTTACCAGACGGTCCAGATGGTTTTGAGGTCTATTGCGATGCATCAGGCAGAGGTATGGGTTGCGTGTTGATGCAACACGGGAAGGTCGTAGTGTACGCCTCCCGACAGCTGAAGAAGCATGAAGAGAACTACCCTACCCACGACTTAGAATTGGGTGCCATTGTCTTCGCACTGAAGATATGGCGACATCACTTGTATGGGGTAAGTGTGACAATTTATTCTGACCACAAGAGTTTGAACATGAGACAAAGAAGGTGGGTCGAGTTTCTAAACGACTACGACATCAATCTGCAGTATAAAGAGGGTAAGGCAAATGTGGTAGCTGACGCATTGAGTCGTCGAGCACACTCTCTCCATTCGCTAGTCTCTCATTCTAGCTTGGTTGAAGAGGTGCAGAGTGCTCAGATGACAGATCAGTATATGTTGGAGATTAGACAGAAGCTCATTGATGGCACATTCGAGGGTCAGAAGTACGACTTCCGGCTCCACGATGATGACCTGATTAGGCTGAATGGCCGACTGTGTATTCTGAGGAGTAGCGCTGAGCTGAAGGAGCGCATACTGAGTGAATCCCATTGTTCTACGACTTCGATTCACCCCGGAGCTTCAAAAATGTATAAGGGTATGAAACGTTACTTTTGTTGGACTGGCATGAAAAAGGATATGAATTATTATGTGTTGAGGTGTCTCACTTGTTAGAAGGTCAAGTTTGAGCACCGACGGCCTGGTAGTATGGTGCAGCCAATGCCAGTGCCTGAGTGGAAGTTCCATGACATTTCTATGGACTTCGTAGTAGGGCTTCCGCCTACAAGGGAGGTCTGAATATGATTTGGGTTGTTGTTGACCGACTGACCAAGGTGGCCCGATTCATTCCGATGAAGGACACTTGGAAAGTGGCAAGACTTGCAGAGCTCTTTGATAGAGAGATTGTTCGGCACCATTGAATTACCCCGTAATTAAAAATAGTGATTAATTAGGCTAATAAGTAATTTAGAGGCTTAATTAAGTATAAATAATCATGAGGGAACAAATCCCAAAGAAAACGGATCCTTAAAATGGATTAAATCACTAACGAACCTTAAAGCACGTTTTTCGAGGTAACCGGGAAAACGTGTCTTTAAGCGGGTCAAATAGACTCGTAACAGTTTTGGTCAAATAATAATCATTAATAAATATTAGTGAAGCTTTAGGACCAATAAAATCAATAAAACGAGAGATTAGTAAAAACTGTCAAAAACGGGAAGTTGTGGGGTAGTAGAAATAGAAATATAAATAGACCAAACTTATGTGTCCAATAATGTAAAAAGAATTTTAAAACCCTAGAGGGTCTGTGTGCTAGCCGATTTTAAGGCCCCCCTCACACTCCTCACTTCCCTTATTAACTAAAAAACAAAAGCAATAAAGTAAACCCTCACCTTACTTTACTATTACTCACTTTTCTCTCTCCCACACTCATCCTCTCTCTCACGTGAAAGCCCCCACCCAGCACTCTTTTCTTTCTTCTTCAACCTCCAGCCGATCCCATGGGAATTAGAAACACCCACACAAAACTCACTCTCCTCTTGAAACTCCATCAAACCTCTCCAAAAATGTAAAAACTACACCACTGTGTTCCTCTCACCAGAGCTACATTTTCATCCTTCAAAATTCGAAAACCAACACTTTCGTTTTCATGGGAATATCCCATTTGGAGCTTCAACACCACCATTAGAGGCCCTCCTTCTCCTTGTTCTTTTAAGGTAAAAACATTCTCAAAAAACTTCATCTTTTTCTAGCCTAAAGGGCAAAACGAAAATGTGAACTAAACCCTTGCTTGCCTCTTGTGCCCAGCCGGTTTTGGCATTTGAAAGGGGTGGAAAGATCATTCTTGAAACTGCTCCAAATAATTCATAACCCTTACAAGGAAATGAAATCTCCAAACCCTAGAACTTGCATTAGAAGCTAAATAATGTAGAGTTAGTTTTAGTATGAAGTATGTGTGTGTGAATGGTTGTAGTGTTAGTGGATTGAGTTACTAAAACCGGTAGAAAAGAAAGGAGAAGAAGAAGAAGGAAGGAGGAAAAGAAACTAGAAGAGAAACAAGGTAAGAATGCTCATTGTGTAGCCTTGTATATATTTGTGTTTGTAACAGATTTTTAGAAATAAAAATGGGAATTATAAAATAGTAATGCATTAGTAGTATAATGTGTAAGAGAATGCAAGTATTTTGAACCCTTGAAAACAATTTAAAAACTATTACAAACAGATTGGGATTGAGTTGTGGAGTGCAGGAAATTTTAGTGGTTTTAATGTTGTTCTAGTATTGGTATGGTGTATGAGAGTTGGATATTATTGCTGTTTTGAAACAGGTGAGATGGGTAACAAATTGTGAATACATGATGTGGTGAGAGTGTAAGATTTTAGGGGAGGTTATGTCAAAATTTATCTAGAATTAGAACACTTAGTGAATTTTAAACTAGGTGAATGAGGTAGGTTGTAACAGATTTTGTTAGAGAAAGATGGAGGTATACTAGGAGAGATAGCTAATGTAGTTGTAATGTATTAGAGGTGTTAGAAATGACATTAGAAGAGGGAGTTGTAGATGGAGAGTGTTAGTGTTAAAATCTGTAGCAATGCAACTAGAGAAGAAGCTAGGTGAGTGTTGAGAAACTTGGAAAATTATGTGAGTGAATTAGTATAGAATTGTGTAAGAGTTAAGGAGTGAACTAGGGTGTATTAAGAGGTTTAATTAGTGTTAAAACATGTGGGATTAAGTGTAGGAACAATGGGGAAGTAATGGGTAAGAGAGGGACTGAAAACAGAAATAAAATGCAAATACTGGGCGGACCGACCTTGGGACCGAACTTGCAAGGTCGGTCGAGCCCAGATTTACAAAGACGGGAAAGCTTCTGGAATCGACCGGACTTGCGACCGGACTTGCAAGTTCGGTCGGACTAGAAAATTCTCCCGTCTGTAACCTACTGGAATGGACCGACCTTGCGACCGGACTTGCAAGGTCGGTCGACTCAAAAATTTTCCGTCGGGTAAGCTACTGGAATGGACCGACCTTGCGACCGGACTTGCAAGGTCGGTCGGGCTAAAATTCGCCTGTAGCGAAACTTACTGGAATGGACCGACCTTGGGACCGGACATGCAAGGTCGGTCGACTCCAGAATTTCGAAACCAAAACTTACTGGAATGGACCGACCTTGCGACCGGACTTGCAAGGTCGGTCGGCCAGAAGTTTCGGTAATCTGAGCTACTGGAATGGACCGGACTTGCAAGGTCGGTCGCAAGTCCGGTCCGGTCAAAAAAAAAATTATTTAAATTAAATAATATATATATATATATATATGTACATGTATGAAAGCATGCCAAAGTTAAGTAAGAAAGTGAACTTAAGTAATGAAAAATAAGTAAGTAAAGTGTAGTGTAAGAAGTGTAAGGACATAGTAAGTAGGAGTTAAGTTGATGATAGGTAAATTAATCATTCAATTGTATGTATATAATAGGACTTGATTTGTGACACCGAAGGACGTTTGGAAACACGTGCAACGGTGAACGGTATGGATTCCTCATGCCCCGTATGCTATCTTGGTTACTCTGATTTGTGTGTTGTGTGCTAATTGATCACCAAATAAGATAAATGCACGAATCGGAGTTAATATGCATACTTGTGAATATGTAGTGTTGTATGTTGTGAATACTTTCTTAAATCTTAGTTTGTATAATTCATGAAATGTTTGGATGAATATGAATGTGTGTATATATGATGTATTGTACTGTGACCGATTGTGATGGTTTGGACTTCTAACTTATTCCTAACAAGCTAACCATCCTAACTTAAATTGGTAATTAAATTGGAATGAGTAGAAGTCCGATATAGTTTCGGCCACGCGTGAGGATGCGGAGTCACGAGAGGTTGGCTCCAATTCCTGACTCTTAAACTGGTCCGCGGCCCAAATCCCTTAAGTGGGTAGCATCCCGGATTGGTGAGTCAAGTAAATCCCGGAGGTGGGACGGTGTAGTCCCCAGGGCCGGAGGTCCCGACGACTTAACTTGAGTATAAGTAAGTAAGTAAGAATGAGTAAGTAAAGTAAATGAAAGTAAGTAATTGTAAGTAAGAAAAGTAAGTAATGAGTAAAAGAGTAAAAGCATTCCGATTAACCCGGATGCATAATTTGGCTAACCTTGTGAAGGTAAGTAAGTGATGTGTGCTATATTGTTGCCTTGATTGTGTAATGAATTGTATAGCATGTATGTTGTATGCAAAGCATGTATGTATGAAAATAATGAACAGCATGTTTAGTGGACGTCAAATAGTCGGCGTGCCCTAGCTAGCACGGTATATGCGGAGTTTATACGCAGCGTTTGCTGAGCCCCTTGGGGCACCATTTTTACTACACGCAGGTACCCGTGAAGGATGAAGACTAGGAGAGTTGAAGTTTAATTTTCTGTCTTTCTTTTGGTTTGTAAACAATGAATTTATGATGGGTGTACTAAGTAGTACATGGCTACAGTTTTGAATAGCCGGTGTACCATGGGGTACACCTTTTTGGATTTTGGATAGAATGGGAATTGGTATAGATGAGTAGCTTAGAAACTCATTTTTGGAACTTGAAATGATGTAATCACTTTAATACTCGGTGATCCAAGATGTAAGTATGTTATGTTTGGTATAGTAATTTAGTAGCTCGGTACGTTATGTTCATCAGACCGTGACTGTAAGTAAGGTAAGCCTAGCTAGCCGTATGGGCGGTTAGCGGCGTTGTACCACCCGCCGTAGTAAGTAGTAATATTTCCGCTGCGAACTCGTAGATTAATAGGACGATTAGACGGTAAGCATATAGCGGTTGGGGTGTTACAAAAAGTGGTATCAGAGCGTAGTACGCTCTGATGTCCATAGTACCGAGCATAGGGGATTACCGAGTTAGGATTTCAACCGTCTTAAGACGGATACTTAGAAACCTAACTAGGAACTACCGTTGTTAACAACGGATACCCTTAACGTTCTTATGAACGATACCTTGCTTAAATTTCAAGACCCTTAGGTCATATCTTGCAAGCCTAATGTAACTGTTAAATATTCAGATGTCAGGAAGAGGTCCAGGTCGCCCCAGAGGGGGGGCAATGACGGACCCGGCGCGCAGACGATAGCTGAGATCGTCGCCGCCACGGTAGCGCAGATGCTACCACAAGTAATCCAAGCTGTACAACAATCTCAGCAAAACCAACAAACTCAAGCGGGGCCAATCCCCCCCCGCCACCCAGAGAAGCAAACTGGGTAAAAGCTGTAGCGGAACTCCGCCCTCCCTGCTTTAGGGGCGAGAGTGATCCGGCTAAGCTCGAGGCCTACATCTCCGAGATGGAGACGGCTTTCGAAACCTCGAAGCTCCTGCTGGAGTTCGAGTCAGAGTAGCACTACTCAAAGATGCTGCAATGGATTGGTGGAAGCTGGTCAAGCATGAGCACGTCAGCGACCCCACATTCGACTGGGATTCTTTCGCATCTCCTCCGTTCAAATACTACCCGAGCATGAAAACAAGAAGAAAAGGCTAGAACTAGATGCCTTGAAGATGACAGAGAAGATGACTGTCGACGAGTACTACCGCACCTTCACTTCCATTCTCCGTCTCCTCCCTGATCTAGGATACACCGGCCAGGTGTTGGTCGATCGCTTCTATGGCGGTCTGAGCCATCGCCTTCGGTACGGTATGGGCTACACGAGATTTACCTCCCTTCAGGTAAATATCAGTTAACCCTTAGTATCAATTCAAACTCCTTGAATTCCTTAAATTCCTTGAATTCTTTGAATCTTTCTTTATTCCTCCTTAAATGAGAATCCCGGCTAATACCTGAGATTTCAGGAGTGTTATCACGCGGCTTCTCGCGTTGAGATCACTTGCCAGTTAAGGGATGAAGAGACCGCGCTGAAGCGCAAAGCCAACAACAAAAACACCAGCACTGAGGAGCAGAACCAGGGGAAGAGCTGGAAAAAGAAGAAAGGGAATTTCTTTCAGCAATCCCAAAAGAAATCCCAGGGTGAGAGCAGTGCCCATGCTGAGCAGGGCAAACCAGCTGAGCTTCTTCAGCTTGGTTATTCTGCACCGGTGGCAGCAAAGCCACTGAGATCACACCCACCTAAGGGTAAATTCCTAATCCAATTTGTATTCGTATAAGTAATGTATCTAGTATATCCACGCACACATGTGCTAACCCTCTAACCTCAGGTTCTAGCTCCGGTGCCGCCAAAACCTTCTCCGATGGCCGCACCTATGTGTGCAGAAAGTGCAACCAGGACCATCCTGGTAAAGACTGTTATGGGAGAGACATCAAATGCTACAACTGTCAGAAGCTGGGACACACAGCTAATAGATGCCCAGAGAATGCTAAGCCAAAGGGAAACTTTCAGAACTACAAGCAGAGAGAGGGCAAGGAGGTGGCATCTGGCGATGCACCGGCCCAGCAGGCACCTCAGGGACAGGGATCCCGGGGTCCTCAGAGGGGCGCACCTCAGAGGCAGCCTGTCTTCATGTTATTGACCGTGATGGGTCCGGTTCGAAATCCGGCCCAGGTAATCATAAACCTTTAATCCTTGAAGTAGCATGACTAAGTAGTAGAATAATTGTTTGAATGAATGCATGAGTAAATAAGTGAAGTATGTAAGCATGAAATGAAGTAGTTGAAACTAGTACTACCGTAGATGAATTTAACCATAGGAAGCTTTAGTATCTGTTACCCGATACCGGTAAACTTGAATCAAGAAGAGATCGACATCACCAACCACGACTACACCAACAAACAGTGTCAGGTCATCCGACCAGGTATGATCTTATTAAAGGGATACCTGACACCCGAAGCGCAAATCTCAATCATCCGACGATGCAACGAGCTAGGAACGGGTCAAGGTGGATTTTACACACCCGAATTCCCCGGTGGAGCGAAGATGAAGCTGAAGATGATGTGCTTGGGAAAGGACTGGAATCCTTATACCAAGACATACCAGGAGACACGAACACAAGATGGAGCGACGCCACCGACAATACCACCAGAGTTTCAGACACTCGTCACACAAGCAGTAGAACTTGCACAACAATGTGAACCTGAACCGATCCCCGCACTTGAAGCGGATCTCTGTATCGTCAACTTCTATGAGAAAGAAGGACGACTTGGGTTACACCAAGACAAGGACGAGACAGCGGAATCTCTGAACAAGGAGTGCCCGTAGTGTCTTGGTCCATTGGTGATGACGCCGTATTCCTGTATAGCGAGCAGAAGCGTGTGGACCTCGCACAGAAACTGGTATTGAGATCAGGAGATGTCCTAATCATGGGTGGAAACTCTAGGATGCTGTATCACGGGATCAACAAGATCAAGTTGAATACGGCACCGCCGGCAATAATCAATGCCACACACATGAAACCAGGACGCCTGAACCTTACCTTTAGAAAGTATTAAATTCCTAGTATCATGTAATCTATTAGTAACGTGTATTAGAGACACGACATGTATGAGTTGGTTTATCAATAAAGAGCAGTGTTGATTTAATTCCACTTGTGTCCACCATCAATACTTATCCAATTGTGAATCCAATAGGTTGTGGACTCGGTACCGAAGGTAACCTGAGCATCCTCACCGAAGCACAAGCCGGCAGAAGCGGCACCATCCTAACGGGAACCTTCCCAGTAAATGGCATTGATGCCAATGTGTTATTCGACTCCGGCGCCTCTCACACTTTCGTATCACCATCCTTTGTGAAGAGGTTGAAGCTAGATGCGGATGAGCTACCGAACTTCATGGTTACTCTCCCATCGAAGGAGCGAGTAAAGTGCACCAAGTATTATCAATCAGCCACAATCCAAATCAAAGGCGAATCGTTTCCCATTTCCTTCATCGAATTCAATGGATTGGGATTCGACGTAATCATCGGAATGAATTGGTTGGAGCGGCACAAGGGTAGAATCCTCTGCGCCGAGCATCGTTTGCTGCTCAAGAGTCCTTCTGGGGTTACAGTATCTTACCGCCAGAGACCGAGAGAGCCTTCGACCACACTCATATCTGCCATGGCTATGTACCGGGAGCTCAGGAAGGGCCAAGAAGTGTATCTGTGTTATGTACAAGACCTGGAGAGAGATCCAGAGTTCAGTGAAGATGTACCCATTGTATCCG
The DNA here is from genome assembly GCA_023374045.1 of Limonium bicolor. Classification (NCBI taxonomy): domain Eukaryota; kingdom Viridiplantae; phylum Streptophyta; class Magnoliopsida; order Caryophyllales; family Plumbaginaceae; genus Limonium; species Limonium bicolor. The sequence goes on from CM041779.1 coordinate 311,986,261, forward strand.
AATATCCCGATGTATTCCCTAAGGAGCTACCCGGCATGCCACCACCGAGAGCAGTGGAATTTGAGATTGATCTATTGCCAGGTACCGGTCCCATTGCTAGGGCACCGTACCGCATGGCACCTGCAGAAATGACCGAATTAAAAGAGCAGTTAAGAGACCTTCTAGACAAAGGGTTTATACGCCCGAGCGTATCACCCTGAGGAGCACCGGTCCTCTTCGTGAAGAAGAAGGACGGTAGTCTCCGACTATGCATTGACTACCGCGAGCTGAATGCGGTCACAGTCAAATAAATACCCACTACCACGTATCGACGACCTATTCGACCAGTTGAAAGGAGCCTCAGTCTTCTCCAAGATCGACCTCCGTTCAGGGTATCATCAGATTGCAATCAAAGAACAAGACATGAGAAAACGGCATTCCGTACCAGATATGGCCACTATGAATTCACAGTGATGCCATTCGGTTTGTCAAACGCACCGGCAAAATTCATGGACCTATGAATCGACTATTCAGTGAGCAGTTGGACACTTCGGTTGTGGTCTTCATCGACGACATCCTTGTATATTCCAAATCACCAGAGGAACATGAAATCCATTTGAGGAAAGTGCTTGAGACACTGCGCGAGAACCAGCTGTATGCGAAGTTCTCCAAATGCGAGTTTTGGCTTGATCAGGTATCATTCCTTGGACATGTCATCTCGAGCGCAGGTATCTCGGTTGACCCTTCTAAGGTAGAAGCTGTACGATCATGGCCTAGACCCAAGACTGTTACCGACATTAGGAGCTTTCTTGGTCTAGCCGGTTACTACCGGAGATTTGTAAGGGACTTCTCGAAAGTCGCTAAGCCCATGACTACATTGATGAAGAAAGATGCACCGTTTGTATGGACACACGAGTGCGACTATCATTTCAGAAACTGAAAGACTCATTGACCTCAGCGCCCGTCCTTACTCTTCCAGAGGGCACAGAGGGATTTGAGGTGTACTGTGATGCATCAGGCAAAGGAATGGGATGCGTACTCATGCAGCATGGCAAGGTTGTTGCTTATGCCTCCGCCAGCTGAAAAAGCATGAGGAGAATTACCCGACTCACGACTTAGAGTTAGGAGCCATTGTCTTCGCCTTGAAGATATGGCGACACTATCTCTATGGGGTAAGCATCACCATCTACTCCGACCATAAGAGCTTACAGTATGTATTCACGCAGAAAGAACTGAATTTGAGACAGAGAAGATGGATGGAATTTCTTTCAGACTATGACATCAACTTGCAGTATAAGGAAGGGAAGGCAAACATTGTAGCCGACGCCCTGAGCCGTCGAGCACACTCGCTCCATTCGCTACTCGCTTCTTCTAGCTTGGTTGACGAGGTGCGAGACGCTCAGTTGAGCGACCCTTACCTAACCGAAATCAGACACAAGATCGAGAATGGTACATTTGAGAAGAAAAGTATGACTTAAGCTACATGAAGATGGTTTGATTCGGTTGAATGGCAGGCTATGCGTCCCCCGAAGCAATGCTGAGCTAAGGGATCGCATCCTGCGAGAGTCACACTGTTCCACATTGTCAGTCCATCCGGGAGCCTCCAAGATGTACAAAGACATGAAGAGGTACTTCTGGTGGTCTGGAATGAATCAGATGTGACGGAATTTGTATTGAGATGCTTGACATGCCAGAAGGTAAAATTTGAACACCGTAGACCGGGCGGAATGGTACAATCTATGCCAGTTCCGGAGTGGAAATTTCATGATATCTCCATGGATTTTGTTGTAGGACTCCCACCTGCTAGGGGAGGACTCAACATGATCTGGGTTGTAGTAGATCGCCTTACCAAGGTTGCCAGATTCATACCGATGAAGGACACCTGGAAGGTAGTAAAGCTAGCTGAGCTTTTCGATAAGGAGATTATCAGACACCACGGAGTCCCTAAGACTATAGTATCTGACCGCGACACCAGGTTTCTTTCGAGATACTGGAGAGCTACAAGGGAAGCGTTGGGTACAGAATTGAAGTTGAGTACCGCCTTCCATCCTCAACCGACGGTCAGACAGAAAGGACCATCCAGACACTGGAGGACATGCTTCGGGCATGTGCCTTGGACTTTCAGGGGAGTTGGTTAGATAAGCTTCATCTTATCGAGTTCTCGTATAATAATAGTTATCACGCCTCGATTAAGATGTCGCCTTTCCAAGCTCTATACGGTAGACCTTGCCGTACACCCTTGTGTTGGGATGAGTCAAGTGAAGCGGTCATAATAGGACCGGAGTATCTTGAGCAAGTGCAAGCTGAAGTGCACAATAGAGCTAACATGAAGGCAGCCCAAGATAGACAGAAATCCTATGCGGATGTGAGACGACGCGACCTTGAGTTCGCCGTGGGCGACCAAGTGTTCTTGCGAGTTTCACCTATGAAGGGTGTCTTCCGTTTTGGTCAGAAGGGCAAGCTAAGCCCAAAGTTTGTAGGGTCGTACACTATCACCGAAAGAGTTGGATCCGTAGCCTACAGGTTAGCACTACCTGAGGACTTGGGGCGTGTCCATGATGTATTTCATGTGTCACAACTCAAGAAGTATATTGCTGATCCTTCTCATGTGTTGGAGCCCGAGCACTTATCCATTGAGCCAAACATGAGATATGTCGAAACCCCAGTGAGAATCCTTGATAGGAAGACCAGAGACACTCGCCATAAGTCTATACGAATGGTGAAGGTCCTATGGTCAAACCATGATGTCGAAGAAGCGACATGGGAGTTGGAAGATGCCATGAAGGCTAAGTACCCACAGCTGTTCATAGACTAGAGAGTCTAGTATTTAGAAATACGGGTACGGGTCGTACCCCTTTTAAGGGGGGTAGAGCCCTTTTGCTTTTGCATTGCTTCGGGGTAAGCATTGCTTAGTGTGTAGGTATTGTAACAGATTTTGTATGGCACATGTAGTGTAAGTGAATTGGTATGTGTATGTATGTGTAATGTGTAGTGTATGAATGTACTTGTACGATGTATGATGGATGATGTTGTGTAATGTGTATTGTGAATGGTAATGTGGTATTGCGAATGGTGTATGGAATGTGGATTGTGTATGATGCTGAAGTGTGTATGTTTGCAATGTGGAATGAAGTGAACACCTCATAGGTGTAGTAAGACATTAGGCAATTGGTTTGCCTAATGAGTAGAATTATAAACCATTAACCTTGAGCAACTTTGAGGGCAAAGTTTCTTAAGGGGGGTAGATTGAAATACCCCGTAATTAAAAATAGTGATTAATTAGGCTAATAAGTAATTTAGAGGCTTAATTAAGTATAAATAATCATGAGGGAACAAATCCCGAAGAAAACGGATCCTTAAAATGGATTAAAATCACTAACGAACCTTAAAGCGTTTTTCGAGGTAACCGGGAAAACGTGTCTTTAAGCGGGTCAAATAGACTCGTAACAGTTTTGGTCAACTAAATAATCATTAATAAATATTAGTGAAGCTTTAGGACCAATAAAATCAATAAAACGAGAGATTAGTAAAAACTGTCAAAAACGGGAAGTTGTGGGGTAGAAATATAAATAGACCAAACTTATGTGTCCAATAATGTAAAAAGAATTTTAAAACCCCTAGAGGGTCTGTGTGCTAGCCGATTTTAAGGCCCCCCTCACACTCCTCACACTCTCCTTATTAACTAAAAAACAAAAGCAATAAAGTAAACCCTCACCTTACTTTATTACTCTCACAATTTTCTCTCTCCCACACTCATCCTCTCTCTCACGTGAAAGCCCCCACCCAGCACTCTTTTCTTTCTTCTTCAACCTCCAGCCGATCCCATGGAGAATTAGAAACACCCACACAAAACTCACTTCTCTCCTCTTGAAACTCCATCAAACCTCCTCCAAAAATTGTAAAAACTACACCACTGTGTTCCTCTCACCAAGAGCTACATTTTCATCCTTTCAAAATTCGAAAACCAACACTTTCGTTTTCATGGGTATATCCCATTTGGAGCTTCAACACCACCATTAGAAGGCCCTCCTTCTCCTTGTTCTTTTAAGGTAAAAACATTCTCAAAAAACTTCATCTTTTTCTAGCCTAAAGGGCAAAACGAAAATGTGAACTAAACCCTTGCTTGCTCCTCTTGTGCCCAGCCGGTTTTGGCATTTTGAAAGGGGTGGAAAGATCATTCTTGAACTGCTCCAAATAATTCATAAACCCTTACAAGGAAATGAAATCTCCAAACCCTAGAACTTGCATTAGAAGCTAAATAATGTGTAGAGTTAGTTTTAGTATTGAAGTATGTGTGTGTGAATGGTTGTAGTGTTAGTGGATTGAGTTACTAAAACCGGTAGAAAAGAAAGGAGAAGAAGAAGAAGGAAGGAGGAAAAGAAACTAGAAGAGAAACAAGGTAAGAATGCTCATTGTGTAGCTTGTATATATTGTGTTTGTAACAGATTTTTAGAAATAAAAATGGGAAATAAAATAGTAATGCATTAGTAGTATAATGTGTAAGAGAATGCAAGTATTTTGAACCCTTTGAAAACAATTTAAAAACTGTTACAAACAGATTGGGATTGAGTTGTGGAGTGCAGGAAATTTTAGTGGTTTTAATGTTGTTTAGTATTGGTGGTGTATGAGGGGATATTATTGCTGTTTGAAACAGGTGAGATGGGTAACAAATTGTGAATACATGATGTGGTGAGAGTGTAAGATTTTAGGGGAGGTTATGTCAAAATTTATCTAGAATTAGAACACTTAGTGAATTTTAAACTAGGTGAATGAGGTAGGTTGTAACAGATTTTGTTAGAGAAAGATGGAGGGTATACTAGGAGAGATAGCTAATGTAGTTGTAATGTATTAGAGGTGTTAGAAATGACATTAGAAGAGGGAGTTGTAGATGGAGAGTGTTAGTGTTAAAATCTGTAGCATAATGCAACTAGAGAAGAAGCTAGGTGAGTGTTGTGAGAAACTTGGAAAATTATGTGAGTGAATTAGTATAGAATTGTGTAAAGAGTTAAGGAGTGAACTAGGGTGTATTAAGAGGTTTAATTAGTGTTAAAACATGTGGGATTAAGTGTAGGAACAATGGGGAGATAATGGGTAAGAAGAGGGACTGAAAACAGAAATTAAAATGCAAATACTGGGGCGGACCGACCTTGGGACCGAACTTGCAAGGTCGGTCGAGCCCAGGTTTACAAAGACGGGAAAGCTTCTGGAATCGACCGGACTTGCGACCGGACTTGCAAGTTCGGTCGGACTAGCAAATTCTCCCGTCTGTAACCTACTGGAATGGACCGACCTTGCGACCGGACTTGCAAGGTCGGTCGACTCAAAAATTTTCCGTCGGGTAAGCTACTGGAATGGACCGACCTTGCGACCGGACTTGCAAGGTCGGTCGGGCTAAAATTCGCCTGTAGCGAAACTTACTGGAACGGACCGACCTTGGGACCGGACATGCAAGGTCGGTCGACTCCAGAATTTCGAAACCAAAACTTACTGGAATGGACCGACCTTGCGACCGGACTTGCAAGGTCGGTCGGCCAGAAGAGTTTCGGTAATCTGAGCTACTGGAATGGAGGATGCAAGGTCGGTCGCAAGTCCGGTCCGGTCAAAAAAAATAATTATTTAAATTAAAAATATATATATATATATATGTATATATATATACATATATATATATGTACATGTATGAAAGCATGCCAAAGTAAGTAAGAAAGTGAGCTTAAGTAATGAAAAATAAGTAAGTAAAGTGTAGTGTAAGAAGTGTAAGGACATAGCAAGTAGGAGTTAAGTTGATGATAGGTAAATTAATCATTCAATGTATGTATATAATAGGAGTTGATTTGTGACACCGAAGGACGTTTGGAAACACGTGCAACGGTGAACGGTATGGATTCCTCATGCCCCGTATGCTATCTTGGTTACTCTGATTTGTGTGTTGTGTGCTAATTGATCACCAAATAAGATAAATGCACGAATCAGAGTTAATATGCATACTTGTGAATATGTAGTGTTGTATGTTGTGAATACTTTCTTAAATCTTAGTTTGTATAATTCATGAAATGTTTGGATGATGAATGTGGTGTATATGATGTATTGTACTGTGACCGATTGTGATGAGTTGGACTTCTAACTTATTCCTAACAAGCTAACCATCCTAACTTAAATTGGTAATTAAATTGGAATGAGTAGAAGTCCGATATAGTTTCGGCCACGCGTGAGGATGCGGAGTCACGAGAGGTTGGCTCCAATTCCTGACTCTTAAACTGGTCCGCGGCCCAAATCCCTCAAGTGGGTAGCATCCCGGATTGGTGAGTCAAGTAAATCCCGGAGGTGGGACGGTGTAGTCCCCAGGGCCGAAGGTCCCGACGACTTAACTTGAGTATGAATAAGTAAGTAAGAATGAGTAAGTACCGTGAATGAAAGTAAGTAATTGTAAGTAAGAAAGAGTAAGTAATGAGTAAAAGAATAAAAGCATTCCGATTAACCCGGATGCATAATTTGGCTAACCTTGTGAAGGTAAGTAAGAGTGGCTTCATATTGTTGCCTTGGATTGTGTAATGAATTGTATTAGCATGTATGTTGAATGAAAAGCATGTATGTATGAAATAAATGAACAGCATGTTTAGTGGACGTCAAATAGTCGGCGTGCCCTAGCTAGCACGCGGTATATGCGGAGTTTATACGCAGCGTTTGCTGAGCCCTTGGGGCACCCATTTTATACCGCAGGTACCGTGAAGGATGAAGACTAGGAGAGTTGAAGTTTAATTTTCCTGTCTTTCTTTTGGTTTGTAAACAATGAATTTATGATGGGTGTACTAAGTAGTACATGGCTACAGTTTTTGAATAGCCGGTGTACCATGGGGTACACCTTTTTGGGTCTTGGATAGAATGGGAATTGGTATAGATGAGTAGCTAGTGGAAACTCATATTTTGGGAAGCTTGAATTGGGATGTAAGTATGCACTTTAAATACTCGGTGATCCAAGAATTGTAAGTATGTTATGTTTCGGTAATGGAAGCAATATTTTAGTAGCTCGGTACGTTATGTTCATCAGACCTTTACTGTAAGTAGCATAGCCTAGCTAGCCGTATGGGCGGTTAGCGGCGTTGTACCACCCGCCGTAGTATGTAGTAATATTTCCGCTGCGAACTCGTAGGATTAACAGGACGATTAGACGGTAAGCATAGGACTAGCGGTTGGGGTGTTACAACCATGGGGTACCGAAGACTATCGTGTCTGACAGGGATACCAGATTCATCTCGAGGTACTGGAAATCCACACGGGAAGCGCTTGGTACCGAGCTGAAGCTAAGTACAGCGTTCCACCCACAGACAGAAGGTCAGAGTGAGCGCACTATCCAGACACTTGAGGATATGTTACGTGCATGTGCACTTGATTTTCAGACCAGCTGGATTGACAAGTTACATCTGATCGAGTTTAGCTACAACAACAGTTACCATGCTTCGATCAAGATGTCTCCCTTCCAGGCACTATACGGTAGACCATGCCGCACGCCATTATGCTGGGATGAGTCGAGTGATACGGTCATTATAGGACCAGAGAATCTGGAACAAGTTCAAGCAGAGGTACGACAGATCCGGGCTAACATGAAGTCAGCTCAGGATAGGCAGAAATCATACGCCGATGTGCGCAGACGTGACTTGGAGTTCGCCGTGGGCGATCAGGTATTTCTTATAGTATCCCCCATGAAGGGAGTGTTTCATTTTGGCCATAAAGGCAAGTTGAGCCCGAAATATGTGGGACCATATGTTGTGACGGAGCGGATCGGCCCGGTAGCTTACAGACTTGATTTACCCGCCGAACTGGGCAAGGTACATGATGTATTTCATGTGTCCCAGTTGAAGAAATATATGTCTCATCTGTCTCATGTACTTCAGCCTGAAAGGCTAACCTTAGAGCCGACCATGCGATCAGTGAAGACTCCGGTACGGATTCTGGATACTAAGACTCGAGACACTCACCATAAGTCTGTGAGACTGGTGAAGGTTCTCTGGTCTTACCAGGACGCTGAGGAGTCCACTTGGGAGCTGGAAGATAAGATGAAGGCGAAGTACCCGTCGTTGTTTACTTCTTAGTATTTATATGTATAGGGTACGGGGCGTACCCCTATTTTAAGGGGGGTAGAGCCGTTTCGGTTATGTGTGTACGACATGTATTCGGATACATTGTCTATGTGTTATGTTGTTATCTTGTTATGCTACAGACCATTGTGTCTGAATGATGTTGTGTGGTTATGTGGTTTGGACCTTGTGTCCGATGTTATGTAAGTATGTTGTTAATGTTGTTATGGAAGTATTGTTTATATGTGTTCCCGTGTTCTAATATTTAGGATATATGGGAAGTATGAACTTTGGGGACAAAGTTCTTTTAAGGGGGGTAGATTGAAATACCCCAAACCTTAGTATGTTGTTTAAACATTAAAATATGGTATATTAAGACTAAAAAGAGTCTTAGAAACATTAGAGAACAATTTAAACCATAGAAAACACAAATAAATACCTTAAGGTCAATAAAGGCTAAAATGCGCTCAAAGCTTGGGATAAGCTTGGTTAAGACCTAATGAGCTTACCAAGACCTCATTTATATATTAATGAACATATTAAACCAATTACCAAAGAAAACCAAGCTTGAAAACAAGTTAAAACACAAAATGTGCTTTAAGGAGTCTTAAAGCACGTTTTTGAAAAATTGTCTTGTAAATGAGTTTTGAATGGCTAAGTGTCCATCATTACTCTTTAATTAATATGTGTACTACTTAGTATCACATTAGGAAGTCTAAGTCAATGGGAAATCAAAAATTTCACAACTATGTGCCTTGTTTTAGTGAATAGTAACCAAAATAAGCAAGATTATAATATATGTCAATATAAGTAAGTTAATTGGTCAACAAAGACTAAAACACCCCTTACTACTTAATGGGGGCCGGTTTTTATAAGGGTGAGTCATCTCCCCCTTGTTAGTTATCAAGTAAGCAAAATTAATAAAGTGAATCACTATTTAATTTTACTTTAAATATCAAAACTAGTTACTTATCTTCATTCTCTTCTTTCCCTCTTCATTTCCCACGGCTCCAACCTCTCTTCTATCTCCTTCTTGTTCTCCATTCACGGTTTTGCAATAGTACCAACACCAACACCAACTTTCATTGTCATTATCTCCTAGCTCACTTTGCCAAATCAAAAACAAAGACCACCATTCTCTTTGTCTTGCCAAGCTCTTCATTCCTATCTTCTCAAAATTCCAAGAGCTCCATTTCGGTGCCAAGAGGAATCTCCATGGGAGGAGCTTGAGCTCATCTTTTCACATATTATTGTTCTCCTTTGCTTCTAGGTAAGGAAACTCAAAGAAAAATAACATTTCCTTCATGTTTGTATGTTGTCCGAAAAACACCATTAATGGTGCCCTTTACCTTGCTTGTTTTAGCTTCATTTGAATCTTCCAAGGGCTTGGTGGAGTCCTCTCTTGCTACATATCCAAACTCTCTTTCATATCCAAGGTAAAACAATCATCTAAATGTTCTAAGACAATATATATATCTAGGGTTTGCAATGAGATGAAGCATAAAGCTTGTATACTCATTTCATTATTTGTATATTGTTTAGAAGTTGACAAGGAACCAAACATCCTTACCGATTTTTAAACAAGGGAACAAGAAAGAAGTTGTGAGGAAAAGAGGTAAATATGCTAACCTAATGTAGCTTATAATGTCTTAGGAGAAATGAGCTTATATTGCTTATTGAAATGATCTAAGGAGCCAATGGTAAATGACTTAGAAAAATGCTCTCAAGGGCTTAGTAAAAGGCATATGTATTGTTGGGTGTATTTGCAGGTCAAAGGCAAATATAATGTGGGAAATTCAATGTTTATGATTTATGCATCTTAAGGGCCCAAGAGCCATGCTATTTAAGGGCCTAAGTGCCAAGCAATTTAAATTATGCACTATATTGTGATGTAGTGCTAAATGAGTGAAGTTTTGTGTACAAGAATGTTCTTGATGGATTTTAGTGTTCTTGATTGTTTAATGGTGAAAACAATGTGTTTTGGCTTAGCAATGTTCTAGGAGAGTTCATGTCAAAATTTAGGTAATGTACAAGAAGTTCTAAGTGTTTAAACAAGATTTGGTGAACTAGGAAGTGTTAGAAATGTTTAGGTGTTTTACTAGAGGAGAAGTAATGTCTTAGGTGATCTAGGAAACAAAAAGGACTTAGACATCAACTAGAAGTTTTGGTTAGGAAGAAAAGATGCTTGGGAAATGATGTTGTAGTGGTGAGAAAACATTTGGGAATAGTGGAAGTTATAGGTATGAAACACCACATAGAAACTTAGTGAAAAAACATTACAAGTGTAAACCTTTTTATAAGAATTTGTGTAATGCTTGAGGAGGATTTTGATGAATTATTTAAGGAGTTTAATGGAGGTCTTAAGGTGTGTTTGAAGTGCCCAAATGAGGTTAGAACATACTAGGATATATGAGGTGAAGTTTGGAGTTAAATGAGCAATTAAAAACAAGGGTCTGGAGCAGACCGACCTTGGGGACCGGACCTGCAAGGTCGGTCGAGCCCAGTTTACCCTGCGAGAAATGGTCTCTAGAATGGACCGACCTTGGGGACCGGACTTGCAAGGTCGGTCAGGCATGGATTTTTAGTACGGATTGAGTCTCTGGAATAGACCGACCTTCGGACCGAACTTACAAGGTCGGTCATGCCTAAATTTTTGTACGTAGGTGAGTCTTGGGAATCGACCGATCTTGCGACCGGGCTTGCCAAGATCGGTCGGGCCTGAATTTTCAAAGGAAGGAAACTCTCGGGAATAGACCGAACTTGTGACCAAACTTGCAAGGTCGGTCGGAGTAGAATTTTTGACGGTAATATGTTCTGGAATGGACCGACCTTGTGTAAGGTCGGTCGGTAAGATCGGTCGGACCAAAACTTATAAAAAAAAACAAACAAAGTGTGGCTTAAGTATTTAACCCTAGGGGGTATAATGTAGGTAATCAAGGATAAGTTTGGACATTAAAACATGTCATATAACCATGTAAAATGTTTAGTAAAATTTGAAGTTAAGTAAGTTAATTAACCGACATTCTTAATTATGTATAGGAGTGGCCTATGGTGAAAAACAATCAAAGCAAGGACCAAGGTATGGTTTTCTTGGAGTCTGTTGCCTACCGGTTTACACCGGCTTGTGTGTTGTTTGTTTTTCTGTGTGTTTATGACCTTGTAAGACTTAAGTCATGTAATGAGTTTACTGTTGTTAAATATTATTGTATTGTTAAGTGTGACTCTCTCTTCCCTTGTGTGTGTCCAACAAGACTTAACCAATTGTTTGTGATTTGTTTATTGAGTTCAATGTTGAACTTCTAACAAGTGCTAACGGGGGAGTGAGGAGTCCGGTCTGTTCCGGCCACGTGTGTGAGTATGGGAGTCGATGTCATAACCGGTTCGATTCTCTTTGTATGTTATGGTTGTTTTCCAATTTGGTTTCCAACCTTCCCTTTAGCTTAACCAAGGCTATTTTACTGACTCACGTCGGGCCACAGGGGCATACTATGTTTTGTTTCGGTGTGCTTGGGTCACTATATCCAAGGCACCTTGTGTTAAGTTATTAGTTCAATCTAACAGGACGGTAACGAGTTATGTAACGAGCTTAGCATGGGTTTGGCAACATTCTCTAGGCTCTCTATGGGAACTAATTATGTTGGTTCATTTCCTAAAAGGAATTGTTCTTGTAAGTTATGTGTGATGTTGTGTGCAAAACTCTTGCTTTGATATATATATGTTGTATGTTAAAAATGAATGCCATGTCATCATGACAATTAGTTACGCGTATCCCGGTAGCCGATGGGCTGCGCGTTAACCATACCAGCCAAGGGTTGCTGACCCCCTCGGGGGCTCCATATTTTTACTACAGGACGAGGATCGAGGAAGCGGAATGGCTATAGATTCTAGGCTGCAGGGATACTCTTGGTTATTTTGGAGTTGTGCCCGGGATGCGCCTGTGCTCCCGTGGCGATATATTTTTGGTACCGTTGTAGTACAGTGACGGTCGTTGACAGTGTGTGGTGTACAGTTACAATGTATGGATGTAGTTACAAACTCGGTATTATGTTAATGTATTAAAGGTTATTAGTTCTATGCTCGGGAGTCTGATCATCAGACCGATACGCTTGTATTTATTCTGCCTTGTTAACCACGTGGGTGGTTAACGGCGTTGTAGCACCGAACCGTTTAGTTATTTTTTAGTTGTTATTTCCGCTGCGATTTTGATTATTGTTAAGTGCGTAGTAGGGGTGTTACACAGCTTCTACCCAGAAGATCTGAGGAAGACTGCTCCCTAATAGCATGGCCCTGGCTACACTAGTGCAGAAAATGTTTTTTACCATGGTTATTTTGCCTATATACCACGGTTATAAACCGTGGTTTATACTCGCGTGGTATATCGGAAAATCGCAATAAACCACGGTTTGAAACCATCGTTTAAAAGACGGATTATAAACCACGGTTGCGCTAAAACCGTCGTTTAAAGCCGTTTCTGTCGCGGGATCAGACCGATTTTATACCACGGTTTGGCTTTATAACCGTGGTATATAAGGCTTTTATACGACGGTTCATCTACATAACCGTGGTATATGACTCTTTTATACGATGGTTCTCTAACCAACCGTGGTTTAAAACGTCGTTCCACTGAATTTTAAACCACGGTTTTTACATAACCGTGGTTTTTTTTCTATTTTTTTTAGTTTTTCTTGTTTTTTTAGCCTCTACCATGTGTTTTCCAACACAACCCAATTTACAATCACATATACTACCTGTACAGGGCATCCAACTGGTATTGCCCTTTGGTAACCAACCACACTATATATGACCATAAACTAAGTTGCCAATTTGAATTGCAACATCGAAAACGAATTGCAACCAAACCCATTCAAACTTTCAAAAATACGAGAGAGTTGAACTTTACAAACTTTGAGAGTCTACGTTGCTTCAGCACAAACAAAAGTCTAAGTCTAACTACACTAGGATAAGATCTAAGAAACGCTCAAGTAATTTTTACACGAAAACTGCGATAAATGATCTCTTACAAAGTCGAGATCCATCTTGGAATACGTGCTCCCTGCTTTTGTGAAAAAAGAAACGATCTGTCCATAAAAAGAAACTGGTCATCATTAGTACACACAATTTTATTTAAAATGCAATAACTTTAACTAAAACTTTGATTGGTATGGGTTACCTTGTCATCATCATCAAGCGTGTCAATATTTTGTATAATCTCGAACATGTACCGCATCACATAATAGCCACAGCTCCGTGAATCAGGCTGTTTAGGACACTGTCATCACACCATCCATGGATTACCAACTTTAGACAGATCAAAAAATTAAATGTTTAACTTTAATACAAAAATGCATGCATAAATTAAATGATTACTTACACGTATGTAATGGAAGTCCAAGATGGAGAATGGTTTCTTCTCATCACTCAAACCAAGCTTATGACCCCTGCATAAATACAGCATTTTAAAATGAAGTCATTTATTGCCAATAATCCAGGACAAGCTTAAAATAAATACAAAATGCATTAAAATTTTAAATACTCACTCCTTCAAATATTTCTCTACAACGATCTCTCGAAGGTCATCAGCGCCCAATGGGTCTAGTATCAACAAGCATGAGGTGTTGATACACAACACCATCAACATCCAATGATTGCTACCACAGGTAAAACAAAGAATGTTTTGTAGAACAATATTTTTAATTTATCACATAATGTAATTAGCAAGCAAAAAATTCCAGTTATTGTGTACTTACATCTGATGATATGGGATCAGCAAATATTTGCTTTTTCTTTGCATCGCAGTACAAAATCCCTGCCTCACGTGCTCTGCACATCCTTGCTCATCCAATGCGGCCTGACTTGCTGACATCAATTGCGGACACAAGAAAGAGAGGGCTAATAATCTCTTGTTCGCTAGCAGTCTACTAGTCAAACACCTAAACAACATTTTTTCATAAGATATGTTAAATAGCTTAAAAAATGAAAGATAATGTAATAATTTAAAAGATACTTACACACAATAGGCCTGAATCACAGAGATGTTAAGCAGGTCTCCCATCAAAAATTCTCTTAGATCGCTCACGGTAATCATTAGATCTCTAGGCTCAGGGGAGTGGAAAACATGCTTAGACACTTTCATGTTGAAGTTGGTGACAGACTGCGGCCTCGTCATGAAAAAGTCATACAACATTTTGTGTTTGGCTGTCAGCTTCTTCAGATACTTGGGTGTCAGAATGGGGGATCTCCTAGGAGTCATATCGAAAGGTTTCACCACTTCCTTTCTCACACTCTGACTCTCCTCATTTGATTTCATAACTTCCTTCCCCTTATCCACTTTCCTCTTCTTAACCGGTCTTAATTCCTTATTAATCTAATAGTATACAAAATTTAAATAATAAACATATCAGTCAACAATCAAGTTAAAAACTAAACAATAATCATGTAAATAGTTTACCTTGTCACTGACATCAATGAGAGAATATGGCCATGGAACAACTGAAAATTGTGCTTGACCTATTTTACTCCACTGATTCCACTCCAACGGAAGCGGAGAGTCCTCATGGCCTCGCACAATGTCGTCTACCATCACACGAGCGTGAAGAGGTGGGATGAGCTTGAAATGTGCTATACTGTTCGGTCCGGTCGCTAAAACCCGACCGTATGCAACATGCACAGTCTCTCCATCCAACACTTGAAACAGATGGCATGATTTAGCCACCTACATCAACTCACAACAGTAAGCAAGGTAATAAAATTATATTGTTTTAAAAGTAATGTTAAAATAACTAAGGAGGAAAAAAGAACAAACCGGAAGGTTTTGATAATGAAATGTGTCTCTGGTAGAAGAAGAAGGTGCAGGATGATCCACCATCGGAGTATCCGCCGTCGTGGTAGGAGCAGATGTCGGTGTAGGATCATCGACCATCATAGGATCCGCCGTAGTGGTAGGATCCGGAGCAGACGTCGGTCTAGCAGTAGGTGCCGGTGAAGGAGACCCGGCCACTGTCGATGTATCCGCCGTTGCGGTAGGAGCAGACACCGGTGTAGGAGTAGGTGTCGGTGTAGGAGCATGCACCTGGCCCAATACTAAAGCCTCAAGTCTTCGCAGGTGCTCCTCGTAGGCTTGACGCTCCTCAGCGTGACGTCTTTCCGACTCAGCGTGACATCTTTCCGACTCCTCCAACCGGTCGTGCACCCATTCATCCACCATTCTCTCTATCATTTCAGCCAGCGGTACTCTCGATCAAGACGTAGAAAACACGTCTTTTTGGCGAACTTCCCCTCCAAGCCCCCGCACTCGCCCTGGATGATCTTTTTGCCCAAGGGCCTTATTCAGTGGATCATCCTGAGACGGAGGGGCCGGAACCATCTCCCATTGCTCAGTAGATCCAGACTATTTTAAATTACAAAAATATTAGAAATGAAGTTACTAATTAGTAAACAACAACTTTTAAAAATATATACTTACAATCTTTGAAGCCAACTCAACAGTCTCGCTCTACGGGAACACATATACTCCCTCGTCATTTTTCTTCATGCGACCTAGCATAAATGTCTGCACCCTACTTGCATCGTCAACATTATCAACAACTGACTGAGTGCTGTCTTCATTAGTTTTCGTCAGTAAGCCCTCGCTCTTCCACTTCTCCAACCGCCCCGTATATCCAGCTCGCCCCATGTAGTGCTTATATATATTCTTCACCCGGTTACGTCTCGCTTGTTCTTGACGTAACTGTTACAAAATTTGTATATTTATAAGTTATACATAATAAAAAAATATTTGTTAAATTTTATTCCTTAAATAATTAAGAAAGAATAATTGTAAAAGTACCTTAAACTCTTCAGTCTGGCGATGGTCGTAGAATATCTTCCAGTCCTCCTCCGTGATCATACCATCATACACTACCCACGGTGGTGACCTCTTGGAGCCCGGTTTGGTAATCCAACCATCTACCAACCGATGCTTGAATTGTCGCAGGGATGTCGCTAGAAGTGATTCAATCTTCGTCCGAAGTTCATCCGCGACTTTGTACTTCTTCTGCACCATCTGCCACATGATGTCCTTGTATGCCTTTTCTTGTTCCTTCCAATCCTTATTAATCGAGCAATGGGATTTTACCATCAATCCCAAGTAAGAAGCAAACTGGTGCTTCGACCCACCAGAATGTCGGAGGTACTTGTCCCAGATCAAATCTATGGGAGAATCTTTCTTCACCTTCAACCCACGAGTCGGTCCACGTCCCTTCCGAGGGTTTTGCGAAGTAGATGCACCTGGTGGTTCTTCAGTAGGGACGTCATCGTCAATATCATCCAACCCCAACAGTAAGTCCTCTTCGACTCTATCGTCAGGATCCATAATCTGAAAAATAATCAACAATTAACAAGGTTAATACGAACATCTAATGAATCAAATATTGAAACATGACAAAAATGAAATAATATAATATTGTCAACCAAACTTACAAAATAACATTTCATCGTTCAATCCACAATCCTTCATTGTGGTCGGACCTTCGATATTCAAAATTAGTTACATTATCTACCTCCATCGGCAACCAAATAGGTACACCTGTTTCATCTTCACAGTCATATATCATCAACAATATTATCAATCCCAACTATCGATCTTTTACTCTGCATTACAATAGACCATCTGGGATTAGACTGATCACGACAGTAGAATACTTGTTTTTCCTTTGATGCAACAATAAAGGGTTCATCAATAGGAGCCACGTCGTTAAATCAACTAGCTTCATACCATGATCCTCCTCACGATATCCCTGTTTGTTGTCCACCCATTTGCAACGAAATACGCAAGTTTCATAACTAGTGTAATTCAAGACCTAAATATCCTCAATAACACCATAATATTCGTTCTTCAGTGTATTACGACTTGTTCCTGTGAAAATGTCTTGTCAAGCGATAAGATGCACACCACTGTTCTGGTTTGTCGATTTACAATCTTGACGCTCAGTGTAAAAAGAAAATCCATTTACATCATATCCTTCATAAGACAACACATCGAGATTTGGACCAAGTGCCAACAACTGGATCATTTCATCCACGTTCCTTGAATCTTCATACAACACCTTCTGTCTGAACCACTTAACAAATGTTGCATTCTGCTCTTTTTTTAATTTGGCATTACTCATCGTTGGGTGTTTTGTTTTGAGGTAGGCTAGGTGTGCATCGAAATACGGTTCAACAACTTCAGAATGATTCAAAACAACCAGATATGCCTTGTTCAATGTATCAATATCAACTCTGCATAATTTTTTCCCACAGGTACCAACCCCTTTAAGCCTGCCATCATGTCTTGCTTTCGGTAATCCAATAACATCAACACCGTCTAAGTAGTGAGTGCTGCAGAGTGTTATTTCTGAGTGGTTAAAGTGGTGTAAAATTAAAAGAAAGGAAATTAAAAACTCAAATTATAAACGTCGGGCTGCAAACAATTCCCGGTCGTAGTAGTATAACGAGTGTCGTATCCACAGGGAGATTGTTCAATTTACCCTAGTCTTGGTAGTTACTAAAAAAACTGTAAAAAGGGGTTTAGCCGGAGGCAAGCTTGATTTGTTGTTAAATTAATACAGAAATAATAAAAACAGTAAAAAGGTGAATTAATTGATGTGAATGGAAAAATGTATCCTAGGATAGCGGGGGAATTTCCTAAATTACTTAACATATTTATAACCTTGTTTCAATTATTTATTGCCTATTAGAGTTAATAATTGTCAGTTACGAACTCTTAATAAAAGCCTTAATATTTTCCTGCTCAATCCGGAGTGTAAATATCAAGATTAATTCCTTTGTGGTACCTAGACTATCTCAAAATCATATGTTGATAGTTACCAAATAAATGCAGTCGTTTGTCGCGCAAAGCATTTAGCAATATTAGTTAAAAGGAATTAAAACAAGTTAAATGAGAGAAACAGGTGATAAATATTAATTACGTAATATTAGAAATCAAACCCCCATCCTAGGATACAGATCAGAAGAAAATTACTCAGACATTAACGGAGTTAAGAAGATTACACAGATAGATTTTGACATTAATTCAGAGGAAGAACTGGTCTGTTCTCCTCTCACTGCTGCTCTTCTATTTCTTTTGTTACTGCGTGAGTGTGGAATGATGTGGTGATACGGGAGGAAATATAAGTGGAAGCGAATGGTTTCTTCAGACTCCCGTCGTGTGTTGTCTTTATTATGCAGTTAAGGTGGTGGGTTATATAGAGGTTAGGATCCGTACGAGTTTGATTGCAGATGAAGAAGAGCATTGATTGCTTCATTGATTGCAGGGGACAGAGAGCTGTACGCGTGAGAGATTTATGGTAGGCGATGCTGGAGTAGATAGATAAGGCGAGTTGCAGACGACGGCGCGAAGAAGAACTGAAGAACTGGTCGCGACTTGAATTAATCGCGCCTGAAGAACCGCCGGTATTAGGCGGTCTCCTCTGTTGTGTCCGCGAGTGAACCAGGCGGTAGCCTGTGTCTCGTCCGCCTGATAAGGAGGCGGTAGCCTCAGTGTTGTCCGCGAGTTAAGAGGCGGTAGCCTCTATATTTACCGCGAGGCGGTAGCCCGACCGCGAGGCGGTAGTCTGTGTGGTGTCCGCCTGTTAAGAGGCGGTAGCCTCTATATTGACCGCGAGGCGGTTGCTTGTGACTCGTCCGCCCGGCGGTTGCTCTTGTGACGTCCGCGACTTAGGGGGGCGGTTGCACAGTCCACCGCGTGACTCTCGCGTGCCTCTATTTGACCGGCTCTACATTCTTCGTTATAAGTCCGTTTTCTGAGCCGTTTGCGTCTATGTGTTCGTCTCTTTATCCACTTTACTCCCAGCTTGGTTTTCCTCATGTTTAACCAATAATTTGTGAGATAAATAATAAAACATAAACTAGAGGAAAACTAACCGAAGTGGAGAAATGAGCAAGAAAAGTGCTAATATTATATATGAAATACACCTATAAAACATGCTCATTTAGACACTTATCACACCCCCACACTTACCTTTTGCTTGTCCTCAAGCAAAACCATGTACCCAAACAAGTAGGGAATGCTCAATATTAACAAATACTATTATGAAGGGTAGGATAAAGAAGTCAATAGTACATGATCTTAAACTTTTTAGAGGAGTGTGATCCATCACCTACTGGTGGCATAGGTGTACTCAGGGCAAAAATAAAAATTAGAGTTTCGGGGTATGATCCGGAGTACTTCAATGCTTCTTGATTTAAGGTGACTTTGAGAACTTTTACCATGGCCAACTTCTCTCAAGAATGGGCATTGAGGAGAAAACAAAAGGAAAAATAGATTTATGCATTTGTTTCACTTTTGCATACGAGATGAGAAGATAATATGTAGGCATCAAGCCCTTTGTATTTAAGAACACTCAACTCTCTTGTTGGTTACCAATGGTGTCTCACAAGTCCCTTATTTATTTTATTTTTTTCCTTTTTGACAGAGAAGCACCCCTTAGCAATCCCTAAGAAAGAAGACAGAAAGAACCCCTGAGTAATAAAAATCCAACCATTTTAGATCATTTGGTCACACCGCATAAAAATGCTCCTCAAAAGTAATCAAAATTTTAAAATTTTTGTACATTTTATACCATTTATCCCACAATTCATAACAATATTTATTCTTAAAGAGAACAACCCACATAAAAAGGGTTCACAATATTGAATTTGAACAAACGCAAGATAAGCAGAGAGATTAAGCATTTAAGCATAAAATGTCACCGAAAAGGGCACACTCCCCCACACTTAATTTGAACAATGTCCTCATTGTTCACCAGAAAAACAAGGGAAAACCTCAGAAGGCCTTTTCGGTAAGTAGATAAAATAGAGAGAACACATTGGTCACAAATATTCATTTAAGCATATAAACTCTCCTCTGCATATTTATTTAAATAAAAGCAAGTTTAAAGAAACTGGTACTCCCCTGATTTTATTTTTTGCTAGCGTGTTTTGGACTTCCCCCACACTTGAGCTTCAGCCTCAAGTAGCGTAGCTTGGTTGCGGTGTAGACATGAAATTGCACCTGCATAAAACACTAGAAGCAACCATACTATAAACGGGTTAAAAGTTAGCAAAATAAATTTTAAAGGGAACCTGATTATTAAAAACAGCATAAAAGCATATAAAAGATAAGTTCATCCGGGTTGCCTCCCGGAAAGCTGCCCTTCTTTAACGTCTTTAGCTAGACGCTTTTTCGTTAGATCGATCATGGGGGGTGGTTATGAGGAGTAGATCCAAAGCATGACTCGATGGTTTTTTTGAGAGTCCACCGGATGCATGTTTTTTTTTTCTTTTCTTCTTATCCGCTCTTCGTCCGGGATTGGTGGTGGTATCTCTGTAATAGACATGCCGTCTGGAAGGGTGATAAACAGAAGTGGGGATGATGGTGATCGTATCCCTAATGAACTTGAGATCTTTGGATTTGCTATCTGGAGATCTTCCTGATGCAAACTCCAGCTTTTCGTTATAAGCTTGAAGGGTGATCTTCCCCTGGGCTACCCAAATGTGCACATCGGCTGTGGCAAGGAATGGTCGTCCAAGGATGAGAGGTGTAGTGGGTTCTCTTCGATGTCTAGAATGACAAAATCGCATGGGAAGTATAAGTGCTCCACTTTAATGATAACATCCTCCACCACTCCGCTTGGGTATGTTACCGAACCATCTGCCAGTTGCAGGGTCATCTTAGTCTTTTTCATCTCTCCAATTCCCAGCTTTTTGAAAGTGGAGAGAGGCATCAAATTAATGGAGGCACCCAGATCACATAGGGAGTATGGAAATGAGGTGCTACCAATTGTGACTGGAATAGTGAAGCTGCCCGGATCATTGCATTTTGATGGTAGTGGTTTTTGTAGAGTAGCTGAGCAAGCTACATTGAGAGGTACCGTACCGACTTCGGCCAATTTAGTTTTGTTGGATATGAGGTGTTTGAGGAATTTGGCATAGTTTGGCATTTTGGCAATGAGGTCTACAAACTGTACATTGACGTTTAGCTGCTTCAGCATTGCCTAGAAACTTACCATATTCATTATCCAATTTCTGCTTCTGGAGTCGGCGAGGAAATGGTATAGGCGGTTCTTGTGAAGAAGGTTCTGAAGCTGGTGGAATAGTGAGGACGTTGGGAGATGTCTTTTCTGCTGGGGCCTCAGCTTTTTCTTCACTATCCTCTTTGGATTCTTCTGATTGTTGCGGGGATGGGAATCTCGTCGGTTTTCTTACCGCTTCTCAAGGTTATCGCCTTAACCTCTTCTCCTTCTTCTTCAAATTCGAGCTTCTCATGTTCATAACCGGCTACCAAGTTCTCGAGGTAGGTATTCTCAGATTGAATGCGATTTTTATAGACTTTGGCGGTGCTTTCCAATTCAGCTACATTCCTTTTGGAAGTCTCAATTGCTACAACCCATTCTTGGAGGGAAGGGTGTAGTTCTGGAACTTTAGCTGTTTTAGCCACCTCCGTCTTTTCTTCATCGTGCTCCTTCACATAGATGCACTTGGCTTGCTCTCTTGGATTTGGTTCATTTTGGCTGGGGAGAGCCCTGGCGGTCTTCGAGCAAGATGTTCTGCAAGTTGATTGAATTTTCCTTCGATTTTCTGGTTGAAGGCTTCTTGTGCAGAGAGCTGGTTCTGAGTTATGGACATGAAACCCTTCATCATCTCTTTGAGTTCTGCGTTTGGATCAGAAGAGGATGAAGATGGTGGTTGTTGTTGTTGTTGTTGTTGTTGGAAACCTGGAGGGGCACCTTGTGCTCTATAACCCATATTAGAGTTTGGTTGGGGTCGGTTCCCCTGATAGGTGTTGGAATTGTTGTTCTGCCCTCCTTGGTTTTGATCATTATTTTTCCATGAGAAATTCGGGTGATTTCTCCATGGATAGTTGTTGTTGAGTTGTTGTTGTAGGAATTACCGGGACGGTTTCCTATGAATTGTACTTCCTCGTACTGGCCTTTGCCTTCGCATTGATGAGTTTCATGAGGACCGGCGCATATGACACATCCTTCTGTAGGTGGAGCTGGTGGTGAACTTGTAGGTGGGGTAGCTATTGTCTTTACAATTTCGTTTTGTGATGTTGTTAGCTTTTCCACCATCTTTGCAAGGGACGAGATCTGAGCCGATAAATGATCTGTAGGCTCAACATGGAGTAGGCCTGCTGCTCGTGGTGTTCTTCCTTTGGATCTCGTCCACTGTCTGGTATTGCTCGTCATGGTTTCGAGAAGATCCATTCCTTCTTTAGGAGATTTCATCATGAAACTTCCTCCTGCAGAGGAATGACGAGTAGTCGGTTCCCATCATCCAGACCGTTGAAGAATGACAGGCAGAGGGATTGATCGTCAAGACCATGGTGGGAACATTCATTAGCATATCTTTAAATCCTGTCCCATGCGTCGTACAACGTTTCTCCCGGCTCTTGACAGAAAGTGTTGATCTCACCATCAATTGCCTCGTTCTACTGGTTGGGTAGTATTTGGCAAGGAATTTTTGGGCCATTTGAAGCCAGTGGTGATTGATCGGGAGGGAAGGCTTCGGTACCACCGGTTTGCTGAATCCGATAATGAGTGAGGAAATAGTTGGAGTCGAATCTTTCTTTGACGATGCCGGTTTGACTAAAGGAATTGCAGAAGTCTAGGAAGAGACTCAGATGATTTGGGGCTTCATCTGGGTTCGCTCCACTAAACTTGCCTAGATCCCGGACGGCGGTGATGTAGTGGGTTTTGAAAACCCAACGTCCGGCTTCTTCTGGTGTTAGTTCAGGGAGAACTATGGCTGATGCTCTTCCTTCGGTGTTAGGTTGGTGATAATCAGATAGGCACGGTGTTCTGGTTGAATTGCATGGTCCATTTCATTTATAACTTCGTTATTGGCCATGGCTTGGTTTCTCAGGTTTCTCTGCGCTTGAAATAAAGTACGCTCGGGTTCGGGGCTCGGACTGATAGGTGAGAGCCTCGGTTTCGAGTGTTTGGCATGCACAGAAGATAACTTGTGGTTTATCAGAAGCTGCAAAATTAGTTAGTAATAAAATAAGAAAGACAGAAATATTGGTTAGTCTGATAAACGTTAGGGGTTAGTATACAGAAATTATAAGTTAGTAGTTAGTATACAATGGAAAGAAATGTTAAGGACAATGGAAATGAAATGTTAAGGACAATGGAAAGAAAGGACAATGGAACGAAATGACAGGAAATTTAAAGTTAGTAGTTAGAGACAATGGAAAGAAAGGACAATGGAACGAAATGACAATGGAACGAAATGACAATAATATTAAGATGTTAGGAGTTAGATGTCCAAAGTCCGAAGTCAAATGTCCAAGTCAGGTCAGAAGTCCGATGTCCAATTCAGATTATAAGTCCGATGTCCAAGGTTAGATTATTAACAAGATAATATTGACAGTTTATTATAAAAAACAGGTGAACTACCGGAAACTAGGGAAATTGATGGAATCAATCTCCCCGGCAACGGCGCCAATTTGCAGATGTTATTTCTGAGTGGTTAAAGTGGTGTAAAATTAAAAGAAAGGAAATTAAAAACTCAAATTATAAACGTCGGGCTGCAAACAATTCCCGGTCGTAGTAGTATAACGAGTGTCGTATCCACAGGGAGATTGTTCAATTTACCCTAGTCTTGGTAGTTACTTAAAAACTGTAAAAAGGGGTTTAGCCGGAGGCAAGCTTGATTTGTTGTTAAATTAATACAGAAATAATAAAAACAGTTAAAAAGGTGAATTAAGTGATGTGGATGGAAAAATGTATCCTAGGATAGCGGGGGAATTTCCTAAATTACTTAAACATATTTATAACCATGTTTCAATTATTTATTGCCTATTAGAGTTAATAATTGTCAGTTACGAACTCTTAATAAAAGCCTTAATATTTTCCTGCTCAGTCCGGAGTGTAAATATCAAGATTAATTCCTTTGTGGTACCTAGACTATCTCAAAATCATATGTTGATAGTTACCAAATAAATGCAGTCGTTTGTCGCGCAAAGCATTTAGCAATATTAGTTAAAAGGAATTAAAACAAGTTAAATGAGAGAAACAGGTGATAAATATTAATTACGTAATATTAGAAATCAAACCCCCATCCTAGGATACAGAAGAAAATTACTCAGACATTAACGGAGTTAAGAAGATTACACAGATAGATTTTGACATTAATTCAGAGGAAGAACTGGTCTGTTCTCCTCTCACTGCTGCTCTTCTATTTCTTTTGTTACTGCGTGAGTGTGGAATGATGTGGTGATACGGGAGGAAATATAAGTGGAAGCGAATGGTTTCTTCAGACTCCCGTCGTGCGTGGTGTTATTATGCATTGTTAAGGTTATAGAGGTTAGGATCCGTACGAGTTTGATTGCAGATGAAGAAGAGCATTGATTGCTTCATTGATTGCAGAGGGGACAGAGAGCTGTACGCGTGAGAGATTTATGGTAGGCGATGCTGGAGTAGATAGATAAGGCGAGTTGCAGACGACGGCGCGAAGAAGAACTGAAGAACTGGTCGCGACTTGATTAATCGCGCCTGAAGAACCGCCCGGTATTAGGCGGTCTCCTCTGTTGTGTCCGCGAGTGAACCAGGCGGTAGCCTGTGTCTCGTCCGCCTGATAAGGAGGCGGTAGCCTCAGTGTTGTCCGCGAGTTAAGAGGCGGTAGCCTCTATATTTACCGCGAGGCGGTAGCCTGACCGCGAGGCGGTAGTCTGTGTGGTGTCCGCCTGTTAAGAGGCGGTAGCCTCTATATTGACCGCGAGGCGGTTGCTTGTGACTCGTCCGCCCGGCGGTTGCTCTTGTGACGTCCGCGACTTAGGGGGGCGGTTGCACAGTCCACCGCGTGACTCTCGCGTGCCTCTGTTTGACCGGCTCTACATTCTTCGTTATAAGTCCGTTTTCTGAGCCGTTTGCGTCTATGTGTTCGTCTCTTTATCCACTTTACTCCCAGCTTGGTTTTCCTCATGTTAAACCAATAAATTTGTGAGATAAACAATAAAACATAAACTAGAGGAAAACTAACCGAAGTGGAGAAATGAGCAAGAAAAGTGCTAATATTATATATGAAATACACCTATAAATCATGCTCATTTGGACACTTATCACACCCCCACACTTCTTTTTGCTTGTCCTCAAGCAAAACTACGTACCTAAGTAGGGAATGCTCAATATTAACAAATATTATTATGAAGGGTAGGATAAAGAACTCAATAGTACATGATCTTAAACTTTTTAGAGGAGTGTGATCCATCACCTACTGGTGGCATAGGTGTACTCAGGGCAAAAATAAAAATAAGAGTTTCGGGGTATGATCCGGAGTACTTCAATGCTTCTTGATTTAAGGTGACTTTGAGAACTTTTACCATGGCCAACTTCTCTCAAGAATGGGCATTGAGGAGAAAACAAAAGGAAAAATAGATTTATGCATTTGTTTCACTTTTGCATACGAGATGAGAAGATAATATGTAGGCATCAAGCCTTTGTATTTAAGAACACTCAACTCTCTTGTTGGTTACCAATGGTGTCTCACAAGTCCCTTATTTATTTTTTTTTCCTTTTTGACAGAGAAGCACCCTTAGCAATCCCTAAGAAAGAAGACAGAAAGAACCCCTGAGTAATAAAAATCCAACCATTTCAGATCATTTGGTCACACCGCATAAAAATGCTCCTCAAAAGTAATCAAAATTTTAAAATTTGTACCATTTATCCCACAATTCATAACAGTATTTATTCCTAAAGAGAACAACCCACATATAAAGGGTCCACAATATTGAATTTGAACAAACGCAAGATAAGCAGAGAGATTAAGCATTTAAGCATAAAATGTCACCGAAAAGGGCACACTCCCCCACACTTAATTTGAACAATGTCCTCATTGTTCACCAGAAAAACAAGGGAAACCTCAGAAGGCCTTTTCGGTAAGTAGATAAAATAGAGAGAACACATTGGTCACAATATTCATTTAAGCATATAAACTCTCCTCTGCATATTTATTTAAATAAAAGCAAGTTTAAAGAAACTGGTACTCCCCTGATTTTATTTTTGCTAGCGTGTTTTGGACTTCCCCCACACTTGAGCTTCAGCCTCAAGTAGCGTAGCTTGGTTGCGGTGTAGACATGAAATTGCACCTGCATAAAACACTAGAAGCAACCATACTATAAACGGGGTTAAAAGTTAGCAAAAATAAATTTTAAAGGGAACCTGATTATTAAAAACAGCATAGCATAAAAGCATATAAAAGATAAGTTCATCCGGGTTGCCTCCCGGAAAGCTGCCCTTCTTTAACGTCTTTAGCTAGACGCTTTTTCGTTAGATCGATCCTGGGGGGTGGTTATGAGGAGGAGATCCAAAGCATGACTCGATGGTTTTTTTGAGAGTCCACCTGGATGCATGTTTTCTTTTCTTATCCCGCTCTTCGTCCGGGATTGGTGGTGGTATCTCTGTGATAGACATGCCGTCTGGAAGGGTAATAAACAGAAGTGGGGATGATGGTGATTGAGTATCCCTCACAAACTTGAGATCTTTGGATTTGCTATCTGGAGATCTTCCTGATGCAAACTCCAGCTTTTCGTTGTAAGCTTGAAGGGTGATTTCCCCTGGGCTACCCAAATGTGCACATCGGCTGTGGCAAGGAATGGTCGTCCAAGGATGAGAGGGTAGTGGGGTTCTCTTCGATGTCTAGAATGACAAAATCGCATGGGAAGTATAAGTGCTCCACTTTAATGATAACATCCTCCACCACTCCGCTTGGGTATGTTACCGAACCATCTGCCAGTTGCAGGGTCATCTTAGTCTTTTTCATCTCTCCAATTCCCAGCTTTTTGAAAGTGGAGAGGGCATCAAATTAATGGAGGCACCCAGATCGCATAGGAGTATGGAAATGAGGTGCTACCAATTGTGACTGGAATAGTGAAGCTGCCCGGATCATTGCATTTTGATGGTAGTGGTTTTTGTAGAGTAGCTGAGCAAGCTACATTGAGAGGTACCGACTTCGGCCAATTTTGTTGGATATGAGGTGTTTGAGGAATTTGGCATAGTTTGGCATTTTGGCAATGAGGTCTACAAACTGTACATTGACGTTTAGCTGCTTCAGCATTGCAGAAACTTACCATATTCATTATCCAATTTCTGCTTCTGGAGTCGGCGAGGAAATGGTATAGGCGGTTCTTGTGAAGAAGGTTCTGAAGCTGGTGGAATAGTGAGGACGTTTGGAGATGTCTTTTTCTGGGGCCTCAGCTTTTTCTTCACTATCCTCTTTGGATTCTTCTGATTGTTGCGGGATGGGAATCTCGTCGGTTTTCTTACCGCTTCTCAAGGTTATCGTCTTAACCTCCTCTTCTCTTCAAATTCGAGCTTCTCATGTTCATAACCGGCTACCAAGTTCTCGAGGTAGGTATTCTCAGATTGAATGCGATTTTTATAGACTTTGGCGGTGCTTTCCAATTCAGCTACATTCCTTTTGGAAGTCTCAATTGCTACAACCCATTCTTGGAGGGAAGGGTGTAGTTCTAGAACTTTAGCTGTTTTGGCCACCTCCGTCGTTTCTTCATCGTGCTCCTTCACATAGATGCACTTGGCTTGCTCTCTTGGATTTGGTTCATTTTGGCTGGGGAGAGCCCCTGGCGGTCTTCGAGCAAGATGTTCTGCAAGTTGATTGAATTTTCCTTCAATTTTCTGGTTGAAGGCTTCTTGTGCAGAGAGCTGGTTCTGAGTTATGGACATGAAACCCTTCATCATCTCTTTGAGTTCTGCGTTTGGATCAGAAGAGGATGAAGATGGTGGTTGTTGTTGTTGTTGTTGTTGGAAACCTGGAGGGGCACCTTGTGCTCTATAACCCATATTAGAGTTTGGTTGGGGTCGGTTCCCCTGATAGGTGTTGGATTGTTGTTCTGCCCTCCTTGGTTTTGATCATTATTTTTCCATGAGAAATTCGGGTGATTTCTCCATGGATAGTTGTTGTTGAAGTTGTTGTTGTAGGAATTACCGGGACGGTTTCCTATGAATTGTACTTCCTCGTACTGGCCTTTGCCTTCGCATTGATGAGTTTCATGAGGACCGGCGCATATGACACATCCTTCTGTAGGTGGAGCTGGTGGTGAACTTGTAGGGGGGAAGCTATTGTTTTACAATTTCGTTTTGTGATGTTGTTAGCTTTTCCACCATCTTTGCAAGGGACGAGATCTGAGCCGATAAATGATCTGTAGGCTCAACATGGAGTAGGCCTGCTGCTCGTGGCGTTCTTCCTTTGGATCTCGTCCACTGTCTGTATTGCTCGTCATGGTTTCGAGAAGATCCATTCCTTCTTTAGGAGATTTCATCATGAAACTTCCTCCTGCAGAGGAATTGACGAGTAGTCGGTTCCCATCATCCAGACCGTTGAAGAATGACAGGCAGAGGGATTGATCGTCAAGACCATGGTGGGAACATTTCATTAGCATATCTTTGAATCTGTCCCATGCGTCGTACAACGTTTCTCCCGGCTCTTGACAGAAAGTGTTGATCTCACCAATCAATTGCCTCGTTCTACTGGTTGGGTAGTATTTGGCAAGGAATTTTTGGGCCATTTGAAGCCATGTGGTGATTGATCGGGAGGGAAGGCTTCGGTACCACCGGTTTGCTGAATCCGATAATGAGTGAGGAAATAGTTGGAGTCGAATTCTTTCTTTGACGATGCCGGTTTGACTAAAGGAATTGCAGAAGTCTAGGAAGAGACTCAGATGATTTGGGGCTTCATCTGGGTTCGCTCCACTAAACTTGCCTAGATCCCGGACGGCGGTGATGTAGTGGGTTTTGAAAACCCAACGTCCGGCTTCTTCTGGTGTTAGTTCAGGGAGAACTATAGCTGATGCTCTTCCTTCGGTGTTAGGTTGGTGATAATCAGATAGGGCACGGTGTTCTGGTTGAATTGCATGGTCCATTTCATTTATAACTTCGTTATTGGCCATGGCTTGGTTTCTCAGGTTTCTCTGCGCTTGAAATAAAGTACGCTCGGGTTCGGGGCTCGGACTGATTGGTGGAGAGCCTCGGGTTCGAGTGTTTGGCATGCACAGAAGATAACTTGTGGTTATCAGAAGCTGCAAAATTAGTTAGTAAATAAAATAAGAAAGACAGAAATATTGGTTAGGCTGATAAACGTTAGGGGTTAGTATACAGAAATTATAAGTTAGTAGTTAGTATACAATGGAAAGAAATGTTAAGGACAATGGAAATGAAATGTTAAGGACAATGGAAAGAAAGGACAATGGAACGAAATGACAGGAAATTTAAAGTTAGTAGTTAGAGACAATGGAAAGAAAGGACAATGGAACGAAATGACAATGGAACGAAATGACAATAATATTAAGATGTTAGGAGTTAGATGTCCAAAGTCCGAAGTCAAATGTCCAAGTCAGGTCAGAAGTCCGATGTCCAATTCAGATTATAAGTCCGATGTCCAAGGTTAGATTATTAACAAGATAATATTGACAGTTTATTATAATAAAACAGGTGAACTACCGGAAACTAGGGAAATTGATGGAATCAATCTCCCCGGCAACGGCGCCAATTTGCAGATGTTATTTCTGAGTGGTTAAAGTGGTGTAAAATTAAAAGAAAGGAAATTAAAAACTCAAATTATAAACGTCGGGCTGCAAACAATTCCCGGTCGTAGTAGTATAACGAGTGTCGTATCCACAGGGAGATTGTTCAATTTACCCTAGTCTTGGTAGTTACTTAAAAACTGTAAAAAGGGGTTTAGCCGGAGGCAAGCTTGATTTGTTGTTAAATTAATACAGAAATAATAAAAACAGTTAAAAAGGTGAATTAAGTGATGTGGATGGAAAAATGTATCCTAGGATAGCGGGGGAATTTCCTAAATTACTTAAACATATTTATAACCTTGTTTCAATTATTTATTGCCTATTAGAGTTAATAATTGTCAGTTACGAACTCTTAATAAAAGCCTTAATATTTTCCTGCTCAGTCCGGAGTGTAAATATCAAGATTAATTCCTTTGTGGTACCTAGACTATCTCAAAATCATATGTTGATAGTTACCAAATAAATGCAGTCGTTTGTCGCGCAAAGCACTTAGCAATATTAGTTAAAAGGAATTAAAACAAGTTAAATGAGAGAAACAGGTGATAAATATTAATTACGTAATATTAGAAATCAAACCCCCATCCTAGGATACAGAAGAAAATTACTCAGACATTAACGGAGTTAAGAAGATTACACAGATAGATTTTGACATTAATTCAGAGGAAGAACTGGTCTGTTCTCCTCTCACTGCTGCTCTTCTATTTCTTTTGTTACTGCGTGAGTGTGGAATGATGTGGTGATACGGGAGGAAATATAAGTGGAAGCGAATGGTTTCTTCAGACTCCCGTCGTGCGTGGTGTGTTATGCAGTTAAGGTGGTGGGTTTATATAGAGGTTAGGATCCGTACGAGTTTGATTGCAGATGAAGAAGAGCATTGATTGCTTCATTGATTGCAGAGGGGACAGAGAGCTGTACGCGTGAGAGATTTATGGTAGGCGATGCTGGAGTAGATAGATAAGGCGAGTTGCAGACGACGGCGCGAAGAAGAACTGAAGAACTGGTCGCGACTTGATTTAATCGCGCCTGAAGAACCGCCCGGTATTAGGCGGTCTCCTCTGTTGTGTCCGCGAGTGAACCAGGCGGTAGCCTGTGTCTCGTCCGCCTGATAAGGAGGCGGTAGCCTCAGTGTTGTCCGCGAGTTAAGAGGCGGTAGCCTCTATATTTACCGCGAGGCGGTAGCCTGACCGCGAGGCGGTAGTCTGTGTGGTGTCCGCCTGTTAAGAGGCGGTAGCCTCTATATTGACCGCGAGGCGGTTGCTTGTGACTCGTCCGCCCGGCGGTTGCTCTTGTGACGTCCGCGACTTAGGGGGGCGGTTGCACAGTCCACCGCGTGACTCTCGCGTGCCTCTGTTTGACCGGCTCTACATTCTTCGTTATAAGTCCGTTTTCTGAGCCGTTTGCGTCTATGTGTTCGTCTCTTTATCCACTTTACTCCCAGCTTGGTTTTCCTCATGTTAAACCAATAAATTTGTGAGATAAACAATAAAACATAAACTAGAGGAAAACTAACCGAAGTGGAGAAATGAGCAAGAAAAGTGCTAATATTATATATGAAATACACCTATAAATCATGCTCATTTGGACACTTATCACACCCCCACACTTATCTTTTTGCTTGTCCTCAAGCAAAACTACGTACCTAAGTAGGGAATGCTCAATATTAACAAATATTATTATGAAGGGTAGGATAAAGAACTCAATAGTACATGATCTTAAACTTTTTAGAGGAGTGTGATCCATCACCTACTGGTGGCATAGGTGTACTCAGGGCAAAAATAAAAATAAGAGTTTCGGGGTATGATCCGGAGTACTTCAATGCTTCTTGATTTAAGGTGACTTTGAGAACTTTTACCATGGCCAACTTCTCTCAAGAATGGGCATTGAGGAGAAAACAAAAGGAAAAATAGATTTATGCATTTGTTTCACTTTTGCATACGAGATGAGAAGATAATATGTAGGCATCAAGCCTTTGTATTTAAGAACACTCAACTCTCTTGTTGGTTACCAATGGTGTCTCGCAAGTCCCTTATTTATTTTATTTTTTTCCTTTTTGACAGAGAAGCACCCTTAGCAATCCCTAAGAAAGAAGACAGAAGGAACCCCTGAGCAATAAAAATCCAACCATTTCAGATCATTTGGTCACACCGCATAAAAATGCTCCTCAAAAGTAATCAAAATTTTAAAATTTGTACCATTTATCCCACAATTCATAACAGTATTTATTCCTAAAGAGAACAACCCACATATAAAGGGTCCACAATATTGAATTTGAACAAACGCAAGATAAGCAGAGAGATTAAGCATTTAAGCATAAAATGTCACCGAAAAGGGCACACTCCCCCACACTTAATTTGAACAATGTCCTCATTGTTCACCAGAAAAACAAGGGAAAATTCAGAAGGCCTTTTCGGTAAGTAGATAAAATAGAGAGAAACAATTGGTCACAAATATTCATTTAAGCATATAAACTCTCCTCTGCATTTTATTTAAATAAAAGCAAGTTTAAAGAAACTGGTACTCCCCTGATTTTATTTTTGCTAGCGTGTTTTGGACTTCCCCCACACTTGAGCTTCAGCCTCAAGTAGCGTAGCTTGGTTGCGGTGTAGACATGAAATTGCACCTGCATAAAACACTAGAAGCAACCATACTATAAACGGGGTTAAAAGTTAGCAAAAATAAATTTAAAGGGAACCTGATTAAAAAACAGCATAAAAGCATATAAAAGATAAGTTCATCCGGGTTGCCTCCCGGAAAGCTGCCCTTCTTTAACGTCTTTAGCTAGACGCTTTTTCGTTAGATCGATCCTGGGGGGTGGTTATGAGGAGGAGATCCAAAGCATGACTCGATGGTTTTTTTGAGAGTCCACCTGGATGCATGTTTTCTTTTCTTATCCCGCTCTTCGTCCGGGATTGGTGGTGGTATCTCTGTGATAGACATGCCGTCTGGAAGGGTAATAAACAGAAGTGGGGATGATGTGATTGAGTATCCCTCACAAACTTGAGATCTTTGGATTTGCTATCTGGAGATCTTCCTGATGCAAACTCCAGCTTTTCTGTAAGCTTGAAGGGTGATTTCCCCTGGGCTACCCAAATGTGCACATCGGCTGTGGCAAGGAATGGTCGTCCAAGGATGAGAGGTGTAGTGGGGTTCTCTTCGATGTCTAGAATGACAAAATCGCATGGGAAGTATAAGTGCTCCACTTTAATGATAACATCCTCTACCACTCCGCTTGGGTATGTTACCGAACCATCTGCCAGTTGCAGGGTCATCTTAGTCTTTTTCATCTCTCCAATTCCCAGCCTTTTGAAAGTGGAGAGAGGCATCAAATTAATGGAGGCCCCAGATCACATAGGGAGTATGGAAATGAGGTGCTACCAATTGTGACTGGAATAGTGAAGCTGCCGGATCATTGCATTTTGATGGTAGTGGTTTTTGCAGAATGGCTGAGCAAGCTACATTGAGAGGTATCGTACCGACTTCGGCCAATTTAGTTTTGTTGGATATGAGGTGTTTGAGGAATTTGGCGTAGTTTGGCCATTTTGGCAATAGGTCTACACTGTACATTGACGTTTAGCTGCTTCAGCATTGCCAGAAACTTACCATATTCATTTCCAATTTCTCTTCTGGAGTCGGCGAGGAAATGGTATAAGGCGGTTCTTGTGAAGAAGGTTCTGAAGCTGGTGGAATAGTGAGGACGTTTTGGAGATGTCTTTTCTGCTGGGGCCTCAGCTTTTTCTTCACTATCCTCTTGGATTCTTCTGATTGTTGCGGGATGGGAATCTCGTCGGTTTTCTTACCGCTTCTCAAGGTTATCGCTTAACCTCTTCTTATTCTTCTTTCAAATTCGAGCTTCTCATGTTCATAACCGGCTACCAAGTTCTCGAGGTGGTATTCTCAGATTGAATGCGATTTTATAGACTTTGGCGGTGCTTTCCAATTCAGCTACATTCCTTTGGAAGTCTCAATTGCTACAACCCATCTTGGAGGGAAGGGTGTAGTTCTAGAACTTTAGCTTTTTAGCCACCTCCGTCTTTTCTTCATCGTGCTCCTTCACATAGATGCATTGGCTTGCTCTCTTGGATTGGTTCATTTTGGCTGGGGAGACCCTGGCGGTCTTCGAGCAAGATGTTCTGCAAGTTGATTGAATTTTCCTTCGATTTCTGGTTGAAGGCTTCTTGTGCAAAAGCTGGTTCTGAGTTATGGACATGAAACCCTTCATCATCTCTTTGAGTCTGCGTTTGGATCAAAGAGGATGAAGATGGTTGTTGTTGTTGTGTTGTTGTTGTTGTTGTTGTTGGAAACCTGGAGGGGCACCTTGTGCTCTATAACCCATATTAGAGTTTGGTTGGGGTCGGTTCCCCTGATAGGTGTTGGAATTGTTGTTCTGCCCTCCTTGGTTCTGATCATTATTTTTCCATGAGAAATTCGGGGATTTCTCCATGGATAGTTGTTGTTGAAGTTGTTTGTTGTAGGAATTACCGGACGGTTTCCTATGAATTGTACTTCCTCGTACTGGCCTTTGCCTTCGCATTGATGAGTTTCATGAGGACCGGCGCATATGACACATCCTTCTGTGGGTGGAGCTGGTGGTGAACTTGTAGGTGGGAAGCTATTGTTTTTACAATTTCGTTTGAGATGTTGTTAGCTTTTCCACCATCTTTGCAAGAGACGAGATCTGAGCTGATAAATGATCTGTAGGCTCAACGTGGAGTAGGCCTGCTGCTCGTGGTGTTCTTCCTTTGGATCTCGTCCACTGTCTGGTATTGCTCGTCATGGTTTCGAGAAGATCCATTCCTCTTTAGGAGATTTCATCATGAAACTTCCTCCTGCAAGGAATTGACGAGTAGTCGGTTCCCATCATCCAGACCGTTGAAGAATGACAGGCAGAGGGATTGATCGTCAAGACCATGGTGGGAACACTTCATTAGCATATCTTTGAATCTGTCCCATGCGTCGTACAACGTTTCTCCCGGCTCTTGACAGAAAGTGTTGATCTCACCAATCAATTGCCTCGTTCTACTGGTTGGGTAGTATTTGGCAAGGAATTTTTGGGCCATTTGAAGCCATGTGGTGATTGATCGGGAGGGAAGGCTTCGGTACCACCGGTTTGCTGAATCCGATAATGAGTGAGGAAATAGTTGGAGTCGAATTCTTTCTTTGACATGCCGGTTTGACTAAAGGAATGCAGAAGTCTAGGAAGAGACTCAGATGATTTGGGGCTTCATCTGGGTTCGCTCCACTAAACTTGCCTAGATCCCGGACGGCGGTGATGTAGTGGGTTTTGAAAACCCAACTCCGGCTTCTTCTGGTGTTAGTTCAGGGAGAACTATAGCTGATGCTCTTCCTTCGGTGTTAGGTTGGTGATATCAGATAGGGCACGGTGTTCTGGTTGAATTGCATGGTCCATTCATTTTAACTTCGTTATTGGCCATGGCTTGGTTTCTCAGGTTTCTCTGCGCTTGAAATAAAGTACGCTCGGGTTCGGGGCTCGGACTGATTGGTGGAGAGCCTCGGGTTCGAGTGTTTGGCATGCACAGAAGATAACTTGTGGTTTATCAGAAGCTGCAAAATTAGTTAGTAAATAAAATAAGAAAGACAGAAATATTGGTTAGGCTGATAAACGTTAGGGGTTAGATACAGAAATTATAAGTTAGTAGTTAGTATACAATGGAAAGAAATGTTAAGGACAATGGAAATGAAATGTTAAGGACAATGGAAAGAAAGGACAATGGAACGAAATGACAGGAAATTTAAAGTAGTAGTTAGAGACAATGGAAAGAAAGGACAATGGAACGAAATGACAATGGAACGAAATGACAAAATATTAAGATGTTAGGAGTTAGATGTCCAAAGTCCGAAGTCAAATGTCCAAGTCAGGTCAGAAGTCCGATGTCCAATTCAGATTATAAGTCCGATGTCCAAGGTTAGATTATTAACAAGATAATATTGACAGTTTATTATAATAAAACAGGTGAACTACCGGAAACTAGGGAAATTGATGGAATCAATCTCCCCGGCAACGCGCCAATTTGCAGAGTGTTATTTCTGAGTGGTTAAAGTGGTGTAAAATTAAAAGAAAGGAATTAAAAACTCAAATTATAAACGTCGGGCTGCAAACAATTCCCGGTCGTAGTAGT
Source organism: Limonium bicolor (assembly GCA_023374045.1). Lineage (NCBI taxonomy): Eukaryota > Viridiplantae > Streptophyta > Magnoliopsida > Caryophyllales > Plumbaginaceae > Limonium > Limonium bicolor. The sequence goes on from CM041779.1 coordinate 312,022,008, forward strand.
AACAGTGTCGTATCCACAGGGAGATTGTTCAATTTACCCTAGTCTTGGTAGTTACTTAAAAACTGTAAAAGGGGTTTAGCCGGAGGCAAGCTTGATTTGTTGTTAAATTAATACAGAAATAATAAAAACAGTTAAAGGTGAATAATTGATGTGAATGGAAAAATGTATCCTAGGATAGCGGGGAATTTCTTAATTACTTAAACCTATTTATAACCATGTTTCAATTATTTATTGCCTATTAGAGTTAATAATTGTCAGTTACGAACTCTTAATAAAAGCCTTAATATTTTCCTGCTCAGTCCGGAGTGTAATATCAAGATTAATTCCTTTGTGGTACCTGACTATCTCAAAATCATATGTTGATAGTTACCAAATAAATGCAGTCGTTTGTCGCGCAAAGCATTTAGCAATATTAGTTAAAAGGAATTAAAACAAGTTAAATGAGAGAAACAGGTGATAAATATTAATTACGTAATATTAGAAATCAAACCCCCATCCTAGGATACAGAAGAAAATTACTCAGACATTAACGGAGTTAAGAAGATTACACAGATAGATTTTGACATTAATTCAGAGGAAGAACTGGTCTGTTCTCCTCTCACTGCTGCTCTTCTATTTCTTTAGTTACTGCGTGAGTGTGGAATGTTGTGGTGTTACGGGAGGAAAATAAGTGGAAGGAAATGGATGATTGTGGTGAGCGAATTCCTCTGTCGTGCGTGTGGTATTATGCAGTTAAGGTGGTGGGTTTATATAGAGGTTAGGATCCGTACGAGTTTGATTGCAGATGAAGAAGAGCATTGATTGCTTCATTGATTGCAGAGGGGACAGAGAGCTGTACGCGTGAGAGATTTATGGTAGGCGATGCTGGAGTAGATAGATAAGGCGAGTTGCAGACGACGGCGCGAAGAAGAACTGAAGAACTGGTCGTGACTTGAATTAATCGCGCCTGAAAAACCGCCCGGTATTAGGCGGTCTCCTCTGTTGTGTCCGCGAGTGAACCCGGTAGCCTGTGTCTCGTCCGCCTGATAAGGAGGCGGTAGCCTCAGTGTTGTCCGCGAGTTAAGAGGCGGTAGCCTCTATATTTACCGCGAGGCGGTAGCCTGACCGCGAGGCGGTAGTCTGTGTGGTGTCCGCCTGTTAAGAGGCGGTAGCCTCTATATTGACCGCGAGGCGGTTGCTTGTGACTCGTCCGCGACTTAGGGGGGCGGTTGCACCGCCACCGCGTGACTCTCGCGTGCCTCTGTTTGACTGGCTCTACATTCTTCGTTATAAGTCCGTTTTCTGAGCCGTTTGCGTCTATGTGTTCGTCTCTTATCCACTTTACTCCCAGCTTGGTTTTCCTCATGTTAAACCAATAAATTTGTGAGATAAACAATAAAACATAAACTAGAGGAAAACTAACCGAAGTGGAGAAATGAGCAAGAAAAGTGCTAATATTATATATGAAATACACCTATAAATCATGCTCATTTGGACACTTATCAACCGCCCCTAAGGGCGGTCCTATGGGCGGTCCGCACCAGAGACGAATTTTTTTTCAAATTTAGCAAAGGGACCGCCCCTAAGGGGCGGTCCTATGGGCGGTCCGCACCAGAGAGCGAATTTTTTCAAATTTAGCAAGGGACCGCCCCTAAGGGGGTCCATGGGGGCGGTCCGCAACAGAAACCCAATTTTCATTTTTCTTGCACCCCAATTCATCAACTTTCACACTCCAAGTCTCAAAATCACAAAACAGCAGTAAAAACGAAATAAGCACCACAAACACAACCAAAAGCAATAATGAAGACTAACAAGTAAAAACACTTAAACGGGCAAGAAAGAAATCCGGGTTGCCTCCCGAAAAGCCGCCTTCTTTTTAAGGTCTTTGGCTAGACCATAGTAAGGTTTAGATGAAACCTGGTTCCCGAAGGAAGATAGGACGAGCTTCTACCCGTTTAATGTCACCTCCCACGTAATGCTTGAGCCTCGAACCATTAACCATGAAGGTTCCACCTTTTGTGTTGCTTAACTCCACAGCACCATACGGAGTCACCTTAGTGATAGAGAAAGGCCCGGCCCAATGAGATTTGAGCTTACCTGGGAATAGCTTTAACCGAGAGTTGTAGAGTAAGACTCGATCTCCCTCATGGAATTCTCTCTTTAGGATCATTTTATCGTGCCATCGCTTTGTCTTCTCCTTGTAGATCCGGTTGTTCTCATAGGCTTCTTCCCGGATCTCTTCTAACTCTGTCAGCTGAAACTTTCTCTTTTCTCCAGCACTCTTGAGGTCGTAATTGAGCGCTTTGACAGCCCAATACGATTTATGTGCAAGTTCAACCGGTAGGTGACAAGCTTTCCCGTAGACAAGACGGTAAGGGGACATACCAATGGGAGTCTTGTAAGCTGTTCGGTACGCCCATAGTGCATCATCAAGCTTTAAAGACCAATCCTTTCTTGAAGAATTTACCGTTTTCTGCAAGATCCATTTCAGCTCTCTATTAGTGACCTCGGCTTGTCCATTAGTTTGGGGGTGGTAAGGTAGAGCGACCTTATGTCTCACTCCATACTTCTCCATCAAAGCTTCGAGTTGCTTGTTGCAGAAGTGAGAACCCCCATCACTAAGGATTGCTCTTGGCACTCCAAACCTTGTAAAGATATTCTTCCTTAGGAACTTGGTCACCACCTTAGCATCATTTGTGGGAGAGGCAATGGCCTCCACCCACTTGGTCACATAATCCACAGCTACAAGGATAAAGAGATTGGAGCAGGAGGAAGGGAAGGGTCCCATGAAGTCTATTCCCCACAAGTCAAATGGTTCAACCTCTAGCATCACATTAAGAGGCATTTCATGTTTTCGGGAATGTTACCCATCATTTGACAGCGGTCACAGGAAGCAACAAAGCATGGCAATCTTTGTGTAAGGACTTCCAGAAGAAACCGGCTTGTAAAACTTTTGCTGCGGTCCTTGCCGGCCCATGATGCCCTCCCACTTCAAGAGAGTGGCAGTGGGTGAGAATGTCTTTCACTTCATGCAGGGGCACACATCTCCTTATCACCCCATCAGCACATGTCTTGAAGAGGTGAGGATCATCCCAGAAGTAGTACTTCGAGTCAGCGAAGAATTTCCTCTCTGCTGGTAGGTCAAGTTATGGGGCACCACTCCCCTTGCTAAATAGTTTGCAAGATCAGCATACCAAGGATCATCAGCTTCCTTGATCACAAAAACAGTCTCATCCGGAAAGAACTCGTTTATAGGCACACCTTCATCGGGCACTTCCATGCGAGAGAGGTGGTCGGCCACCACATTCTGCACACCCGGTTTATCTCGGATTTCGATCTCAAACTCTTGCAGCAACAAAATCCATCTCAACAACCTTGGCTTGGCGTCCTCCTTAGCAAACAAATATTTTAAGGCGGAGTGGTCCGTATGCACAATCACCTTACTGCCCAAAGGTAAGAGCGGAACTTATCTAATGCAAAGACAACCGCTAGGAGCTCCTTCTCGGTTGTGGCATAGTTTTTCTGAGCATCATTGAGTGTCTTGCTCGCATAGTAGATAGTTCTCAGAATCTTCTCCCTTTTTTGACATAGGGCTGCCCCCACTGCATAGTCGCTTGCATCACACATTATTTCAATGGAACTCCAATCTGGTGACACAACTATCGGGGTGAGATGAGGCACTCCTTGAGAGTGTTGAAAGATTTCAGACAGTCTTCATTGAATCAAATTTGCCTCTTTGGCTAAAAGGTCACACAGAGGTTTGATATTTTGGAAAATCCTTGATGAACCTTCTGTAGAACCCGGCATGGCCAAGAAAGCTTCTAATGTCTCTAACTGAGGTGGGTGGTGGTAGCTTCTCGATGACTTCGACCTTGGCCCGGTCAACTTCAATCCATTGGAGGAGATTTGGTGCCCGAGGACGATCCCTTCTCTCACCATGAAATGGCATTTCTCCCAATTGAGTACTAGATTGGTTTCCTCACATCGGGAGAGAATGGCGTCCAAATTCTCTAGGCAAGAGTCGAAGTTGAGCCCAAAGACCGAGAAATCGTCCATGAAAACTTCCATGCTTTTTTCATAAAGTTGGAGAAGATGGCCATCATACACCTTTGGAATTTGCTGGAGCATTGCATAACCCGAAGGGCATTCTTCTATAACAAGTTCCATAAGGGCATGTGAAGGTGGTCTTCTCTTGATCTTCAGGGGCTATGGGGATTTGGAAGTACCCCGAGTAGCCATCAAGAAAGCAATAAAAGTCTTGCCCGGCTAACCTCTCTAGCATTTGGTCGATGAAGGGCAAGGGGAAGTGATCTTTTCTTGTAGCCGTGTTCAACTTCCGGTAGTCGATGCACACTCTCCAACCGGTTGTTGTTCTTTGGGGAATCAGCTCCCCTTTTCATTCGACACCACCGTGATTCCTCCTTTCTTTGGTACCACCTGGGTCGGGCTCACCCATGGACTATCGGATATGGGGTAGATGATCCCGGAGTCAAGTAGCTTTAGGACCTCTTTTTAACTACTTCCTTCATATCGGGTTGAGCCGCCTTTGAGGTTGAACAAGTGGCCTGTAGTTATCCTCCATGAAGATTCGATGAGTGCAGAAATGGGGATTGATACCCTTTATATCGGAGATTGACCAACCAATTGCCCCCTTGTGGTTTCGAAGCACCTTCAACAAACTGTCCTCTTGTTCACCTGTGAGGGAGGAGGAGATAATGACAGGTAGATCACAAGGTTCAGTCAGATAAACATATTTTAAATGAGAAGGTAGAAGTTTCATCTCCACGGTGGGAGGCTTCTCTACTGAAGGAGGTATTCTTTGCTCGCTTCTCTCCAGTGGTTCCGGTGGTGGGTAATGCGTTCTGAAGTATCTTGGAGCTCTATCCAAAGCAGCTACCATTTCATTCACCTCCGGATCCATCTCCTGTTCATCATCAGACTCAAGCAAAGCAAAACTCAAAGCATCATAATTAGAATGAGGGGGTGGATTATTTTGCAAAATGGAGTCAACAATCTAATGCAAAAATAGCTTCCGCATGCGCGGGTCTTTTCACTATCTTAGACATGTCAAACTCAAGCTTTTCATCATGAAGACGCAAAATAATCTTCCCTTTTTCCACATCTATCAAGGTCCTGGCAGTTCTTAAAAATGGACGGCCCAAAATCAAAGGGACCTTGACATCTTCTTCCATGTCAATCACTATGAAATCAGCGGGGAAAACAAAGGTTCCCACAGTCACTACCAAATCCTCAATTTTTCCTTTCGGAAACACTAGAGACCTGTCAGCAAGTTGTAATTGCACAGTAGTAGGTGCACTCACCAATCCCAAGTTTATTAAAAATTGAAAGTGGCATGAGATTTATACTAGCTCCTAAATCACATAGACCACTACCCAATTAAAATCACCAATAGAACAAGGGATGATAGGCAAACCAGGGTCTCCAAGCTTTGGAGGAGGGTGCCTTAGTAGGACCGCTGAAATTTCTTCAGTGAGATGCACCGTTTCAGATTCTAGCAAAGATCTCTTGTTTGTGAGAATGTCTTTCATGAACTTTGCATAGATGGGCATCTGTTTCAAAGCATCAGCAAAAGAAATGTTAATTGTCAATTTCTTAAAATACTTAAAAACTTCCCAAATTGCTCATCTAAATTCTTTTCTTTGAGCCTATTCGGGAAAGGAAGTGGAGGGAGATGTTTAAGAGAGGGAGAGAGAGTATTCAGGAGACTTCTTCTCCTTGGAAATATTTTTCTGTGGAGTTGAACTTCCTCAGATCTCTCGGTCTTCCCTTGATTTCTTGATTTTCTTGATTCTGCTTCTTGGTCATCAACTTCATTTGGGGAGAGGGATCTTCTAGGGGCCTACCGCTTCTCAAAGTAACCGCCTTAGCTTGTTCTCTTGGATTAGGATTCGGTTGACTTGGGAGAGCGCCAGGCTGTCTCTGAGCAAGTTGTTCTGAGATTTGATCAATTGAGTTTTAAGGCCTGATTAAATGTCATCTGGTTGGCATTGAAGGCCTCCTGCTCGGTGAACTTAGTTTGGGCGGTAGTCATGAAGTTCATCGTCATATTTTGCATGTTTTGCATCATGGCTTCCATTCTAGCCAAGTTACCATCAGAAGAGGAGGATGATGGTTGTTGTTGTTGTTGTGGTTGTTGGTTGTTGTTGTTGTGGTCTGAATCCTGGGGGCCACCTTGAGGTCTATACCCCATTTGAGAATTGTTTGCTTGTGGTGGCCCTTGAGGTTTATAACCCATCGAGTTGTTGGAAATATTACTCGGTCCTCCTTGGGTGGATCGTTGTTCCTCCATGAGAAATTAGGATGATTTCTCCATGGGGCATTGTTGTTGTTATAGTTGTAGTTGGGGCGGTTGCTAACAAAGTTGACATCTTCTTGTCCCTCGATGTGACTTTTTCCTTCACAAAAATGGGTCTCATGGGGACCCGCACATATAGCACACCCCTCTGTGACTGAAGTAGAAGATGATGAAGCTACAGATTTTGCATTCTCTTTCTGGGCTGTAGCAAGCTTCTCCACCATCTTTGTGAGTGAGGATATTTGGGCGGAAAGATGGTCGGATGGTTCAACATGAAGTAGACCGGCCGCTCTTGGAGTTCTTCCCTTACTTCTGGCCCATTGCCTCGTGTTGCTAGTCATTGTCTCAAGAAGTGCCATTCCTTCTTCAGGGGACTTATCCATGAAGCTACCTCCCGAGGATGAATTCACAAGCAAACGGTTCGCATCGTCAAGCCCATTAAAGAAAGATAGGCATAACGATTGATCATCCAACCCATGGTGGGAGCAATTCATTAACATATCCTTGAACGGTCCCATGCATCGTACAAGGTTTCTCCGGTCTTGGCTGAATGTATTGATCTCTCCAATTAGTTGCCTCGTCCTACTAGTCGGGTAGTACTTGGCAAGGAACTTTTGGGCCATTTGTACCCATGTTTGGATTGATTGAGACGGTAAACTTCTAAACCATCTTGATGCGGAGTCGGATAAGGAATGGGGGAAAAGCTGCAACCGGATTCTCTCCTTTACGTTACCGTCTTTCCCGAAGGAGTTACAAAAATCAAGGAAGAGACTCAGGTGGTTCGGAGCATCATCAGGATTTGCTCCACTGAATTTTCCTAAGTCCCGGACTGCGGTAATGAAATGAGTCTTGAAAACCCATTGTCTCGCTTCCTCTGGTGTCAATACTGGGAGGACTATAGCCGAAGGCCTCCCTTCGGTGTCCGGCTGGTAGTAATCAGAGAGAGCTCGGTGTTGCTGCTGCCCATTATTCTCAATTTCTGCGTGCTCTCCATCCGCCATGTTTAAATTCCTTATGCGTCTTCTAAGAGTGCGCTCAAGTTCAGATCTCGGACTAGCAAGCGGGGAGCTACTAGACCGAGTGTTTGGCATACACAGAAGAGACACAAGGTACCTAATCAATCACAAGAAAAACCAGCACTACAACTTAGTAATAGAAAATATAAACAAAGATAGGATATAACAACAAAAACGAAAACACAATCAAAGAAAACAGAACACTAAACTTCAAACAAAAACAAAAACTAAAAATACCGGAACTAGGGAAATTGATGGAATCAATTTCCCCGGCAACGGCGCCAAAAACTTGTTGAGCAAAAACTATATAACAAAGTATATAAATAAATGCAAGGAAAAGGCAAGTGCACCTAATCGGTGTAGTACAACAAGTGTCGTATCCACAAGGAAATTGGTCCTAACTTCCTAGTCTCGGTACTTAGTAATTGCAAAGAAAACAGTAAATTGGGGTTTAGCCAGAGGCAAGCTTGATTGTGTTGGTTGAGTAATTGCAAGAACAACAAATAAACTGAAAATGAAAGTTTAATGGATTGGATGGAAAAGTACTTTGGGAATTTGGCAATCCCCCAAACTACCTAGATATGCTAGCAACTCTTCTTATGCCATAGTTGTCTTTTAGAACAAAAATAATAACTCTCTAAACCAAAGATGAGTTAATTCTTACTTAGTTAATTTTAGCCTTCAAAATCAATTAGGACTAAACTCACTAAGTAGCACTAAGCAAGTTCTAGAACAAAGCTCCAAATTATGCTCACTAATCCTAGAAGCATAAATTAAGAGTTCTCTCTCAATTTGGTCAAACCCTAACTCAAAACCAAATTGTAGTTGGGGTTCACCACAAATGCACTCAAGAGATCAATTTGAGAACATTGAAAGATAATTGAGAGAGAAACAACTATATTAAGGCATAATAAAGATTCACAAGCAAAATCTAGGGTTTGGGTTCAAAGACCCATCCCAAAGCACAATGGAGTACTACTCAAGCATAGAGGAAAGAAAAACTAGAAAAGAGTAAGAAGAAGCCATTGTTGAAGCTTGGAAGCTTTGGAGAAGGTGAGTTCTTCCTTCTTCTCTTCTTCTTCTTCTTCTCTTCTTTCTTCTCTTCTTTCACGTTCTTTCTCAGCTGTGTGTGTGGAAGTGTAAAAAATGCAAAGAATGCCTCAAACCCCCTTTTTTTTCCCGTTTTAAAACGATCGTTCTGGGCAAATTTCCGTCGGGACCGCCCCACAGGGGCGGTCCACACCAGAGGCAATTCCCGTGTTCCGAAATCGGCTGGACCGCCCCTGAGGGGCGGTCCACACCAGAGAGGCTTTTTCTGCACCGAAATTGGCTCGTTTGGCCCCTCGTCTTTGACACACTCCTCGGGGCATTAAAGCTCAGCTACAAAGTCTTGAGAGTCTCCTAAAAACCATTGCTCAAGTGAGCTTTTACCTAAATTTAAATCAAAACTGCATGAGTTCAATTATATTAACGAAATGCTCTATCAAGTGGTGAAATGAGTCAATAGTTACACGAGATAAAGGTAAATAAAGACCTTATAAATACATCATTTCACCACTTATCAGCGGGCTTAGGGTCTACGTTTTTAAGCTATCCTAGGGTGGGTTTTGGGGTGTTTTGGGGGTAGGGTAATCTATTTGGAATTTGTTTCGTACTTATATTGTAGCAACTAACTCGACAGGTTTTTAGGGTTTGTGGTAGCAGGTTTAGGGCCGTTAGACCCTAAAGCCGCCACTGCAAACCCTAAAAATGCCTTCGACGTTTTTAGCTATCCTAGGGTGGTTTTGGGGGTAGGGTAATCTATTTGGAAACCGTTCTATACTTTACATTGTAGCAACTAACTCGATAGGTTTTTAGGGTTTGTGGTTACGGGTTTAGGGTCTGCCACTACAAACTCTAAAAATGTCTTCGACGTTTTTTAGCTTTCCTAGGGTGGGTTTTAAGGTGTGTGGGGTTAGGGTGATCTATTTGGAAGCCGTTATATACTTTAATGTGAGGATGTATGTACATATTTTAATGTGAGAATGTACATGTTTTAATGTGACGATGTACATGTTTAAATGTGAGAATGTACATGTTCTTTAATGAACATCTGTACATGTTTGTATGGTCATATGTACATATTTGTATGACCGTCTGTACAAGTGTTCTTCCTTATATGTACATGTTTTAATTTAAGGATGTACATATTTAATGATTCATACAGGTTTATATGACTATCTATATGCTTTTAATGCGAGGATGTACATGTTTTTATGTGAGGATGTACATGTTTTAGTGAACATTTGTACAGGTTTGTATGACAATCTGTACAAGTTTTCTTTTACGTTATGTGTTTCATACATGTAAAAATATTTTTTTTTAAAGTTGTCAAAATATATCCATGACTGGTCTTGTTTTGAAGAGCTTGAATTTAGATAAACAATGATATAATTTTTTTTCATTTTGGACATATATATTAAAAGTTACAGCAATTAAAATTTTTATGATAAAGAAAAAAAAAAGAAAAGAAAAGACATCGGCGCGGCGCGGGGTGATAAAAAAAAAAAGCCTGATGCATTATTGTAGACTTGAAATCGTTTTGCATGTCTAGATTCTGATTTAACATTTTGAACCTCTGTTTTTTGTGCTCTCGGGTGAATGCATACGAAGTTAGGGTTTTCAAGCTAGGTCTAAAGTGCTTCTGTTTGCTGAATTTGTGAGCCTGCGAAAGGTACAATATATGTTCTATTTTAACTTTGGCATTGACATCTTAATTATACGCATTGCCTATTAATTTGGAATTGATTGCTTGTCAATTGCTAGTAATGTTGTCAGCTAGAAGGATTTTCCTTTTTCGCATCTTTGTTGAGATTTTGTTGATTCATGATAGGCTTCTTAAGATTGCAGCTAGGCTAGATGGATTTGTTCGTTCTAGTTTTGAGTTAAACAGACAGGGACGGAATTTATGTCAATCTGGCATTTTATTGGTTTTTCTCAATTTTTATTCTTTATTATATGGAGAGTCTTGTTTAAAAGTGCAAGAAATAAGACACTTCATAGTATAGCAGGTTTATTTTTTAATGAATATAAGTCCATCAGTTTTCAAAAGGTATGTGACAAATGAGATTTAAGATGATTAATGTTCGGATAGATAACTAACCCATGTTTATTTGTTTGCTTTCAGCTGGACCAGCCCAACTCTAGTTTATCTTAGTCCATTATTATTTCTATCATTTATTTATTTTAGCTAGACAGTGGCGGAGCCAATAAGGAAACATGTGGGTATAAAACACCCTAAACTTTGCTAAATTACATAAGATTATAGTGATTTTTTTAAAAAAAAAATAGCAAAACACCTCTCCCCCAACTTATGTATAATTTTATTCACGCCCCCTCAACTATATTCTTTTCTCTGTAACAGCATTATCGAATACCGGAAGTTTTACAGAATAAGTTTTCCACACCCGCACTCTCTTTTCTCCTCCTTGATCTTGATTTCTTCTCCAAATATCTTCTCAATTTCTCACAAACTCATTATAGTATCAGAGCAGGAGAACATAAATATGTTCGTTTGATGCACTCTGATTTGAATACGGAAGATTGAAAATGCAGCAGCAATGTCGGACGGCGATAGAAAGGGAAAAGAAGTTGTCGTAGCAGATATAGAAATTGGAGTTACAAATCCTCTCTATTTGCAATCGACAGATGTTCCTGGAGCTCAACTTGTTTCAAAAATTTTTGAATCTAGTTTCAAGACGTGGAAACGAGGGATGCAGATTGACTTGTTGGCGAAAAATAAAAATGGCTTCATCGATGGAACTTTGATGAGACCGACTGATGATTCTGTGAACTCAGACGTTTGGAATCACTACAATAGCCTTGTAATGTCATGTTATTGACGGGAGTGGAAACCAGCATTGGAGATAGTCTGTTGTTTTTCACCACGACTAAAGCTATGTGGGATGCATTATGTAGGCGCTATGATCAGGTAAACGACACTCGGCGATTTAATCTTAGAAGAGAGTTATTTAGGATTGAACAAGGGGATGATGATGTCAGTACCTATTTCAATCATCTGCAAAGAATATGGGATGAAATTGCTAGTATAATTCAGATTGGAACCTGCACTTGTGGTCATGGTGATGGTGTCCATAAATTGATTGAAGAAGATAAGGTTTTCAATTTCTTCTTGGATAGAATCAAGAATATCTGAATGTGAGGGGAAATCTTTTAATGTTGTCTCCTTTACCTACTGTGGATGCTGCATATGTCTTGATTTTGCACGAAGAAAAGTAGCGCAGTCTCCATAGGTCCCATTCTTTTGTCAAAGTTTTAGTTGGTTTATGCATTATTAGCTGGGACGATCAGCTTAGTCCATTCTTTTGGGTGTATTATGGGTGAAACTTATTTAAAACAGTATTATCAGTTGGTTAATCAGTTAGTTTACATATTATCAGTCGCATTATCAGTTGGTTTACGCATTGTGAGTCACATTATCAGTTGATTTATCAGTTCAAAAACTCTAATACAAAAAGAACAACTTATATTGATTTTTACACAATCATCTAGTTTTGAAATTAGTCATCAGTCCATATCAGCTTGTATCAGCTATCAACTACCAGCTACCTGCTTCTAAAATGCAAAAGAATGGAGCCATAATAATATCAACAAGGATGATTCGGCAAGAGTTTTCGTTAACTACTCCACAAATAGGGAGGATACTGATAAGACTCCTAACAATGGTATAAGAACCTGGAACAGTTCAAAGGTTTGCCCCAACAAATCTGATGCGAACGGGAAAGCAAATATGTATTATACAAAATGTGAAAAGAAGGGTCACCACAGAGAAAATTGTTTTGTTCTGAACGGGTATTAAGACTGGTGGAAGAGACATAGGGAGAGGAAAACTGCCGCAAACTGTATCATCAATCAAGAACAACAAGAGTTTATTAAAAATTCACCAGCTCCAGGTCTTACAATTGATCAGTTCAATCAGATGAGAGTCACTACAGAACTTGTATGGTTTAGTCGTCTTCTCAATGTATTTGGAGTCCCTGATATCACTCCTATTCCTCTCAAGTGTGACAACCAATCAACTATTTTTATCGTAAAAAACCTAGTTCTTCATGAACGTACTAAGCACATAGAAATTGACGTGCATTACGTTCGTGAATAAATCCAAAAAGGCTTAATTCAAGTTGAACATATATCAAATCAACATCAACGGGCGGATATGATGACGAAGGTTTTAAGTGGGACAATCACCATCGCCAACTTCAATACATGGGCAATATCTTCTCAATTTCTCACAAACTCATCAATTAATATGAACAAAATCTTCGAAAGAGAATCTAATCCCCCTCTCCCACATAAAATAAACTATATGCTCATACGCAAATACGAAGTTGCGGTCTATCCGTACCCATTATTGTGCAGTCTAGTGATTTGACAGTCTCAGTCAGCTGTTGACTGGACTGTTATGTTGTCTGGGCTATTTTTTTATTATATTAACTTTAAATTGTTATAACTTTTGATATATAAGTCCAAAATAAAAAAA